>JAVQJS010022166.1:5000-14733 GCA_036024795.1 Galaxias rostratus | reverse complement strand
CCCCCCCCCCCCCCCCCCCCCCCCCCCCCCCCCCCCCCCCCCCCCCCCCCCCCCCCCCCCCCCCCCCCCCCCCCCCCCCCCCCCCCCCCACTAGTGATATGGAAGATTGCATTAGAATTTCAATGGACGGGCAGACTTTGGTTATAGTCATACGTCCAACTCCTAGGCAACATTAATGTTGTATAATAGCTGAAAACGCTCCACTTGCTTCACAGGGTAATGCCCCAGCTTAGGTGGCACCCTGTGTTGTGAAATGGCGTTCGCTCACTAAAATCTCCCTCAACACAGTTATTCACATAATTTTTTTTTTTATTAGGGACCAGAATCGGGCCAACGTATTTCTTAATTCTCTGTCAAAAAGGCACACCCTCAGTCTTGAGATCCTGGATGGAGAGTTGGCCTTGTCCCCCCACCACCATCACCACCACCACCCCGTCCCCCTTCCCCACCCTGAAACACAGGCAGTTAAGCGGGATAGAATGCGAGGCATACCGTTGCTGGGAATATACCCTGCCCTGTAGGGCTTAGTCAGCAGCATTGATGTCCGTCCCATCTCCATAAGAATGGCCCTCATTGATTCCAGGTAGCGGCTTCCGTGAGGTGATGAGTTCTTGTGGCCAGAGCAACGCACCAGTTTGGTGAGCCGAGATGTTCATAGATTAAGTCCCGTCGAGATCGCCAGATACCTTTGTCTGTTTCCAGTGCAAAAACATTTTATGAGGGATAATCCCGGATCATCCACTTAGCTATTATAATACGGAGGGGCTGAGGGCACATACCTTTGACATTGTGCTCTACCTCACCCGGAGCTGCCGTGACAACGTGGGCTCCCTATCACTGTGTGTTTAGAAATGGACGGAACCCCCCCCCCCCCTCTCTTTCTCCACCTCTCTCGCTCTCTCTCTCTCTCTCTCTCTCTCACATTGTCTTAACTGTATCTGCTTTCACTCCTTTATCACTTGTGCCGCAGATAACCGGGCTCAGAGCAAACCGTGTTTCCTCATCTCTTAATCAATATTGACGACCTTCTTTCCTTCACCCCACCCCTCCTCCACGTTTATTCAATAGGTCGTTCAAACATTCGGTTTGCCCCCCCGCCAGATTCCTCTGGTCCATTCACTGATCGGGGTTTCAAAATGCTGACAACAGCCGACAATTCTCACTAAGTATTGTCTGCATGGGCCGTAACAGTGACAGTTTGGATCCCCGCTGTTGCCAAAACACTGCTCGCTGAACCTAGCCCTCTAAACCCCAAACCTGCAGGTAAAAGCGCTTGCCATTTACACGCTTTAGATGACAGGATAAGGCCACACACTGTAAGCTGTGACTATCTTTAATTACCCGAGTGAGTGGATTAGAAAGAGAAGGGCAGGGTTTATCTGATGCTGTCTGTGTGTGTGTGTGTGTGTGTGTGTGTGTGTGTGTGTGTGTGTGTGTCTGTGTGTGTGTGTGTGTGTGTGTGTGTCTTTGTCTGTGTGTGTGTGTGTGTGTGTTTGTGTGTGTGTGAGTGCGTCTTGGCACGGCTTGTGTCAGGCACACAGGTACATCGGAATGTGTGCACCCCAGGCTGTGCTGAGGGACTTTATCAGCAGTGCCCACAGAGGGAGGAAAAAAAAAAGAGTGAGAGAGAGAGAGAGAGAGCTGTTTCAGAGGGCCATATGCCTCTCTGCCAGCTCTTTTCAGCTGATACTATTATCTCGAAGAAGCGGGAGACATCCACTGAGCTTATCTCCAAGTGGCAGCTGATCCAATTCTGGGCAGATTGAGTGGACGACATGGCGGAGGCAGGCCCGGCCCGAACAGAGACGGTAGCTCCTGAAAAACCCCAAGGGGAAGGACAGGCTAATGAGAGGCCCGGGAGGCCGCTTGGCCTGCCACCGTTCCACTAGTTTCCCCTCTTTGGAAAAAGAAGTTGCTTCTTCATCTTATTTCTCGCCGCAACTTTTGTTTCTTGGAAAATATTAAAAATAAGGGTCATCCGTCGAATTTGTGAAGAGGCACACACTCAACTGAGATTGTAATGTCTGGTTACGGTTGGGTTAAAGACCTGACCTCCCATGGTCAAACACCCCCCCAACTGTTCAAATCCTAGAACTTTTCACCTGGATGGGGGAGAGAGGGGGGTGGGGGGGTTAAGCTTCTGACTCCGTGGCCCCCAGAGGCCAAGTGAGGCAGAGAATGGCAGATTTCTCAGGCCATCGGGTATCGTAAATAAATTCCCCCCGGATGGCCTCGTTCCCCCGCTCTGCGATGACCTGACCCGTGCCATTTCAACTCCTTCTGCCTCCGTGAACATTCGGAGACGACCCCAGGGGGGGGCTAAAGCGGAGGTCAGCTGGGAGCCGACGAGAGGCTCCGGGGCGATGTCGTCGTCCGGAGCGCCACTGCCGCGGCTCCGCGTCACTCCTGACCTTTTTGCCGTGCGGCGCCCCGCTCGACGTGGACGCCGCTCCACGTTCAACCTTTGGAAAGGGCCGTGCGCACGTCAAGTCGTTTCAGAGCTCAGACGTCTTTTAGCGTTCACACGATTGCGGGCACATCCTTTTTGTTTTGGCCTCGCTCTTTTGTCCTTTGTGGAGGTCGATTTTTAATCAGAGAACGGCCGCCGCAATGTTTTCGTCTGCGTCCTATGACGAGTATCTTTTACCATTGCGGAAACTCCCCGAGGAAACAATGCACAATGCATCGAGCGTTCATTTGTACCTGGGAACGTTTCCCGCCCGAGTGGGTGGGGAGACAATGGAGAATTGCTGCCCTTGTTTGAGTTTGTTTGTGCTGTGAAGATCACCACGTGGTTGTGTCCTGCACACACTCGTTGGTGGCGCGCCGTGCCCTGGCGTGCGTCTGTGCCGCCTGTGGACGGTGTGGTCCTCTTACTTGTCATCGAGCGCATTCCTCCAGTCATTGGTGGGGTGGGCAGGGGGGGTGGGGGGGACAAAAATCTCCCTGAGATGACACCGCAGATCCCAACCATTAGCCTTTCACCTGACCGTTAACAGCTCCTTGGCCGGGCGCCGGGCCCGCATTCCTGGGTGTGGGGATGGATGTGGCCCCTGACGCACGATAACGCGGCCACGCGGAGCTACGAGGCCGGGGACGTCGGCTGCAGCCGGGGTTCGCTCTGGTCCTGCAATAAGAGAGGCTCCGCGATGCGTGTTCCTGAGAGATGAATGCAAAGAGCAAACTGTATCAAATTGGCATGCGCTGGACAAGTGGAGCGCCACTTCCTAGTGGCTGACTCGAGGAGGGCAAACGTGGTGGTGCATGAAAGGGTTTGCGGGGAGGAGCGGTGGTGTTGGTGGGGGGAGGGGGATGGGGATAACGGGACACGTTTCCGATGGGCCGCTCCCAAAATGGAAGCCCACCAACGTCAAAGACGGCCAGCCAGAGCGCCAGAGTCAATATTTATGAACACTGAACATGTGGCACGCTCCTCTACCCACTCATTAGAGGAACAGGGCCACCTCTAGATTACACAGCCCTCTGCTAGATCAGAAGAGGGGATCCAGAGCGGGCCTGCGGGATTCAAAACATTGAGATACAGATTGAAGTGGGTCTCTCCCCGACTCAAACCTGTGCGCAATGTGGCATGCCGCTCTTGATTGCGATAAGTGTAGGCTGCTCTAAATTGTCACAACAATTACGCACTCCACTTGGAATGCGTTTTCTTTTTGTTGTTTTTTTTTTTCTTTCGTTTTTTTTTTTTTACGACGTTCTTTGAAACCTCAGCCCTCTTCTTACGACGTTTCGTCCGCGCTAAGTCCTTTTCCGAATGCTTTCAATGCTCCGGCGTCTTTAAAAAGGCTCATCGGCACTTCCTTTTGGAGCGATAAGGCGGGGGGTTCCATATAAATCTCCGGTTACAGGTATCGCAACGTGAGTCAGGCTCTCCTGTAGGAGTTTAATGGCAACGATTTTAACGTCGGCAGTATAAACACACGCTTCATTTAGCAGAGGAGTGGAGATGAAAGACAGACACTTCCATTTTAGAGAGAGAGAAGGGAGGGAGGGAGAGAGAGAGAGAGAGAGAGAGAGAGAGAGAGAGACTTAAATACAGGGACCTGCCCTTTGAATTCAACTGCACTCATAAAGACACCACGCGTCACTCAATTATACGTCTGCATGATTAGAAGCTTGGGCTACATAAACAGCCAGTGTCAAGATTGACATTTTACCGCTTAAGCACAAGCAGCTGTTTACAGGCGGAGGAAGGAAAACACTTAGCAGGGTAGATATATATACGTGGGGTGAGGGAGCTTTTAAAATGTCAGCCCCACGTTGGTGTTTCAGAGTAATGGTATTTGATGTGGACTTTAATGGGTTGGTGCATCGGGAACGACTGCTACCGATCGACCGGGTGCGAACGCCGCCTCCCGCACCGTGAGAGCGACTTCACTGGAACGATCGGGGAGCAGTCGGTTCAGGAACGCGTGACGTTTGTGGAACCGTTGTGGAACGGGAGGCCCTCTCGGAGTGCCTCGGCTGTTTCGCAGGGTTGACCCGTCGATGTAAACGCCCTGCCCCAAGTCTCCCGACCCCCAAGAGAAAGGACGACGTTTTCAATCTCCCTCGCCGACAAGATGATAGATGACAAATTTCCCATCTTTCATTTGCGAGGACGATGGGCTACAACTTGTAATGACTAGGCAGCAGCGAATGTTGTGTGTGTGTGTGTGTGTGTGTGTGTGTGTCAATGTGTTTGAATAGGTGAGCCAGCAGGGGTGTGAGCACATCAGTGTGTGGGTGAGAGAAAGACAAAGACAAAGACAAACTCTTGACAGTGTGTCCGTTTGTGTGTCCGTGGACACTGTCGTGAGGAGGCTTCCAGAGCTTTTGTTTTTGAAGCGACCAGACGCATATCCGTGGGCGAGAGAGGGGAGTGTTGCAGAGGAGGAGAGAGGTGGAGGCCAGCGCAGGTCTGCCGCGTCTGCCTCCTCCTGTCCGCCGCTGTCCGTGCAGGCCCTGGGGGCGTCCATTAGTGGGAACGCCCGGAGACGACCCCACCGCGCTGCGGCCCAGGCCCCGGTTGTCAGGATGATGGCTGACCCTGGCCCTCGTTTCGTGCTTCTTCCGGGAACGCGCCAGGGCAAGCGGTTATGGTTGGGACGGACAAATGTTCAAGTGCAGCACTTAAAGACGGGCGCGGGGAGAGAGGAGGGAACCCTGGATAAGAGGGGGTCGGGGGGGGGTTGGGGGGGGTTGGGGGGATTAGTGGCGCAGCTGGCCACAGATTCCCACTTAGGAAACCTGTGGGGTCAGGTGTGGAGTAAGTGCCCGGGTGCGCTCGGAGCGGACATGTACGAGGACCTCGCTGCCGCTACGTCGATAGCGGTGAGATGTGAGGCTAACCAGCAGCTGGGTGGCTTTCCATAGAACGGAGTGGCGTGCAGTACCTCGGATAGCTGCCAGGGCCCGGGGGCTGTCTGTCAGGTCCCTCTCATCAGGGAAGGCTAGCCACTTAACACACGAGCCCCTTCAGGCTCCAATAGCTGAACTAGGCCAAAGACCTAAGCATCGCTGTGGATTGAGTCACCATCTTTGGAATCGTGCCTCAGGAAAATTTTACACGCTGATGCATAATTTCAAAGTAAAATAAACTAAAGCATTTACTAAAGGTTTTTCTTTTGAAGAATAAGGAAAAATATTTTATTTCTGAGAAAGGTTTCTTTCCAGCAAAGCTCACATGACCTCAGAGAAGAGGTGCCAGGCTTGTAGCTCTGCCATCTGCCTCCGGCACCCTGCCTGATGGACTCCCCACTGTGCCAACACGAACACACACACACACACACACACACACGCACGCACGCACGCACGCACGCACGCGCGCGCACACACACACACACACACACACACACACACACACACACACACTATAGTAACACACCACATCAGCCAAGAGCCTTGGTATAATCTAAGGAGACAGATAAGAATCATTCTGGGACAGATGAGTAATCAAGGAGACAGATGAGGTATAGAAGGAGAGTGGAAAGTAGTGTTGGAATGCAGCAGGAGAGAAACACAGAGAGAGAGAGAAAGAGAGCGAGAGAGAGGGAAAGAGAGACAGAGAAAAGGAGAGAAAGAGAGACAGAGAGAGAGCAAGAGAGAGACAGACAGGCAGAGACAGCGAGAGAGAGAGACAAAGAGAGTGAGAGAGAGACAGAGAGACAGTTAAAGAGAGAAACACACACACAAAAACAGAGAGAGAGAGAAAGAGAAAGAAAGAAAGAAAGAGCGAGCAAGCGAGAGGTTGGACAGAAGAAATCATGGAGAGAATGGAGGTGGTAAGTGCACAGAGAACAAACACACACAGAAAGAGCTGAGAAAGCTGAGAAATTCAAGCAGACAGAGATTCTGTAAATGTGTCGAGAGAACCGGAGAGAGAAAGAGACAGGATGAGCGAACCACAGACTGAAGATACAGAAAACAGCCAATGGGGAGATGAGACCGGGAATATAGATGTGGAAGGCGGAGTGCAACGAGAGACTGGCCTGAGGAAAAGAAAAGGCACGAAGAGATGGAAGTCAAAGAAGAGGGGAGGAGTGGGGATTGGGAAGGAGGGGGGGGGGCTAGACGGGAGACTACAGGGATGGGGGCAGAGTGGGGCTGGAAGAAAGGGGGCTGGGGATTGAGAGGTCGGAGTAAAGAGGAAAAATAGGTGAGCTGGGAATCAAGAAGGGAGCAGGAAGAAAGGGATGAGGGGAGAGAGAGAGGAAGAGAGAGAGGGTGCTTTGAGGAGTGCAGTGATCAGCGCTGGGCTGTGACCCCACTTAGTGGAGACGCTGAAAGCTTTCCGCTTCACTGAGACAACCGCTAGAAAATACAGCGACTGCCGTTGTGTACCCTACAAAAAGTTCAAGCACGTACACAATTCGTCTCCCCTACTCTCAATTAGTCTATCTGCTCTCTCTCTCATCACACACGCACGAGCGCGCACACACACACGCATACGCATACACACACACACACACTCTCTCTCAGACGTATTATCACAAGCATGCAACTGCAGAAGGAGCAGCATGCCCATCATAACACACTGACTTGACTTATTGCTGTTTGGAAACAGTCCTTTGCGTCTTCGTGCCTGTTTATGTTGACACCATGCGTCTCAAGTACCGCGCACATGCTCGCTGCATGGACTGTAGCTGATAGTGGCTGGGGCTTGCGTACCCACGCTGTTACGGTGCAGTCCATCAATCAGAGACAGGTGGACGTGTGGAGTAGATGACCGTCGGTTTCGGCCGGGCGTTTCCGACAGCTGCTCGTTCCGCCCTCGCCCGTCTTCCTGCCTGACAGACAGCACGCCAAACATCCCGCAAAGCCTCTTTAACACTTTTCTTCTCTTTTGGCTAGTGGCAGAGGCCATTATTATTATGACAACACATTCATATTGCTGTCCGGCCAGAGCTTGCTTTGCCTCCTTATATTCCTCTTAGATGGCAAAACCCACTTTGTGATAACAGTACGAAATATTGTTTACAGAATAACTGAAATATATATATATATATATATATATAGTTATAGTTATCACTTTTTTGTCACACCTATAAGTGCGCGAACAAATGTCGACAATTTATAGGTGCTTTGGATTTTTCCACGTCCAGCATGAAGGGTTACAATTGTAAAGAGGCTGGGACAAAGCTTTAAAAAGGAAATTAAGAGAACATAACGTCGATCACCAATTCCTGGTGATGTACATTCCCCTGGTGTCAGCTAGGGGGAAACAGTGAGCTCTGTTTCGCTGTATTGGCTCTGATAGGCAACCAGCAGCCTCAGTACCAGACGGACTACAATCCCACTCCGCAGCATAGAGTATTGAAGGAGAGAAGAGAGAGCAGGCTGCTACATGCCGCTGCCGCCCGTAATATAACGGGCACTAAAGCTTTGGTTTACGACGACAGACGGAGTGTATTTGTGTCGATTGCCAAGGAGGGATTGTAAAATGCATTTTACCTGGTTTCCGCTGCTGCTGATCCTGGCAACTTTGCAGGTAAATCCTATTATTGGTTAATCAAAGGGACACTGGGACAGGGGTCTTGGGTGTTTTCTCCGTTGAGTCTGTTGTATTCTCTTATTGGATAGGCGGGTGCTGCCTGATTTAACGGTCTACGTTGCCAATAATTATGCACTTGTTTAATAAGCATGAAAAACTATTGGAAAACGATTAATGTTAGTCAAACACGCGGTGCAGAACCAGCGGTTCTGTCCCGGCGGTCCTATTTTCTTTCTGCGATTAGGGTCAAGATTTTGGATTACCTCACGATGTGGAATCTTGAAGCGAGGCAATGACTAACTGTAGACAAATAAAATGCGTTCATCAGAAAGGTGTGATAAACATGTGTGATAAAGTGTGCGTAGTCTGTATTGGGAATAATAATATAACATAATTTGTACCCGGTGTGAGTAGGCATCATTTCCCATAACGAGAGGACATGTGAAAAAACATTGTCTAACAGCTGTGGTGTGACTTGCTGACGGCACCGATGTGTATTCAGGTTACAGTGGCCCTCAACAATCTACGGATATGGAGCATGATAGCCGCAGGACAATTGGCTATTTCCGCAGTTTTTAAATTGCCCTATGGACGCCGTCTTCTCTTTAATTCATTCTCACATTTGCATGCAGTACATCCACACGCAATTTCTGTTGTGGCTCTTGGGGTGGTGATCCCCGCGTCCAAAGCAAAGCGTAGATTCAGTTTATTTATTTTTATTCCTACCGAAATCACCAGACCTTGCCTAAATTGTTTTGCGCTTGGCTTGTTGATGGTCTACGACAATATTGCGGGGACACAAATCAAATTTCCGATGTTTTTTTTTTATCGTTGTCCTTTTCTGTGGTTTGTACGCAATTGTGTCGATCCATGAAACTCGGAGACTAGAAAACTGATATTTGCTATACTTTTCCTAGAAAGCAGCACAATGCTGGTGACTCATTTCACGATCAGTGTGGCTCCCGAGCTAAACCTATGGGTTTTAGTGAACATGATATGTAAAAAAGTATATGCATAATTGATGACTTCTTTTAGCACGGGACCTGTAAAGCCTTCGTATTGGGTTGAACAGAACGTGTTAATTTCCTCCGACTTGGAATGAAACCGTTTGTGTTGGGTAAAGAATGAAAATGTGAGACACCATGCTCTTTTCCGAAGATTATCCAATCAAACTTCTACAAAACACACCGACTCAGACCCAGGGCTGGGTCTTGTTAACCAGACCCTAAAGGTGATTGGTCATGAGAAGGGGCAGGTCCCACTGTGTGTAATCAGCATCTCAAATAAACATCAGCTCTGATCGTGCCTATCACCTTAACCAAACACACTCCCCCACTCCTCCACTAACAGTGGACGGGTGAACGTATCCACCCAACCCTCACCCAACACTGAAACCTGTTTACATTTGGCCCTAGAAGGGTGGAGAGGGGGGGGGCTTTCCTATTACATTCTAATCACGCTGACCCTTGGCCTCATTACTTAAGCCCCCCCACACACACACACTCCATTACAGCACATGTCTTTGTGCTGCTCTACAGGCAAAGGGAGGACAGACGGGGAGGGAAGGGAGGGAGGAAAGGAAGGGAGGGAAGCCAGGAGAGATGGGGGTGCGGATGGCACACCACAGGAGACACGAATGTCTAGACTCTAATTATCACTGCAATTAATTGACCCAGTTCCAGGGTAACGCTCCGCTCCCGTCGGCTGACTGCACAGCTGAGTGCGGCGGAGGCCTTCATGACG
>JAVQJS010022165.1:0-10283 GCA_036024795.1 Galaxias rostratus | reverse complement strand
CTAACACGGGGAGAACATGCAAACTCCACACAGAAAGGCCCTCAGGTGGGATTCGAACTCAGGACCTTCTTACTGTGAGGCAACAGTGCTAACCACTGCGCCACCGTGCCGCCCACATTAAAATGTTAACAAGAAAATTTAATAGAAGAAAGGGTTGAAACTTTATCCTGTTGACCATATATCTCTGTACAACAATTAGCAAAAAGCTGTTTAAGATTTATCAGTTGTGAAAACAGAAAGTAATTTTAGCCTATAACTGTTTCGCAGGTATTATGTATCCCACCAAGTATCTAAAGTCACGATAAAACTACTTCTGGATGGATTCACAAACTTTTAGAATGCGAAATGCCCGCTATGCTCTATTGGAAGTTCGATCAAATCTACATTGTAAGATGTGTGTGTGTTTGGCACCACAGAGCTATGCTATTAACATAGATGCATTACCTAACCCAGTGTGCAGACATAACATTACCTCAATGTCTCCATCTAAACCTGGCTACCATACAATAGCATTGTTTCAACTTCACAATGCTCAGATGGCCCCTGTGTGCCATAAGCCAAAACCCAAGCACAAAGAGAAGTAGGAACTACAGTACAAAGCCCACGTGCCACCCAGGTGCTGCTTAAGCAGGAAAGCGCCCACTTGACTCGGGTCAAGAAACGTGAAGAAACGTCACAATATAAAAATCTCAATTCATATTCTAAACCCATCGGCTAAATTGCAAAAGATTCTTTCTGCATGTGAACTTGATGAACAATGGGCAGCTCTGTTCTTTTTTTCTTATAGCGCTTGCTTGCAGATCTAACGCCTAGGCTAAAACAACATCAAGTTTGTGACCAAAGTGTGTGGATATGCATCTTCGATTCACTAAAGAATTTTTTTAAGTGCAATCACATTGTTGCAATGTAGACATACACGTATAAGTGTTTATAATTGCTATTTCCCACAAAGTTGAACTATCTCTTTGAAACAACATGACGAGGCATGCAAACTCAATTGAACGGATGAGGATTCATATTCAGCATCGTACCAACAATTTAAGTTTGGCTCAAAGGCAAAGAGAAAGCAGGAAGTAAATAACTAAGCAACCAATTCCCATTGGCACAAAGACCGCTTATTACAAAACTTACAAATACAATGTACTTAGCATACCCCATCTGCTAAAACATACTACTTTGGTGTTCATAAAAATGCACGCATTAAATACATATTTTTACCATTTCTATATGAACGGATCCTCGAGCAAATCCCTTTTGAAAGGCATTTTTTTAAATCACAGACTGCTGGAAATAGCTCACTGGCCTTTGGGTTCCTTTTAAATACAAAGACAAATGTATAACTTCTAAGTGTGTTTAACAGCACCACGTAAAGAAATTGTAACTTAAATTTATTCCTAATATAAATACGTCTGGATGAACCAAGTGCATATCTTACAAAGGTGTAAAATAGCTTTTTCTTCTCCTATTTCATTCCCAGATGAAAGATTTTCCTGTAGGGTCCTGGTCCACCCCATAGTCCCCTAAAAGAAGGAAGAAAATAAAAACAATCAAAACAAATATTTTTTGGTAATAAATAAAAATACAATATATTTTTAGTTCTTCTGAACTTTTACTCTACACATTTAGTTACTTAAGGACTGTCAAGATGATAACAGATCATAACTTTTATGACACCCACTAATGTATTTTCATGTGTTCTTTACCACGTTTTTTAATATGCTTTGAAGCTTTGAAATAACTTCATCCTAAACTAAAAAGATGTTATTCTATCTCACTTATAGAATACATTGTTTACATTATTTTTAGTGAATAATTAAAAGACGCATGCATTTCAGCAACCTAAACATGTTTCCTAAATAAAGAAAGTAGACAATATTAGTAAATGCATTGTTATATTTATTACTTACTTGAGAAAACCATGCCAATACAGGTGTGGCATCACATGAGCCTTCATGTAATACATTGATCTTCTTTCTTTGCCTTGGTCAATAGGGAATGTCTCCAGTGGTTGGCCATCATAATCAAACTCAGCTAAAACAACTGTATTGTAGCTTGTGACCAAAGGGCAGGATGTGTAGCCATCATACTAAAAACATTAGAAATAGTTCTTTATGCACATCTATACACACGACATCTAAAACATGCATTTTGAGATATTTCAATTTTATTTCAGAACACTCACCTTTTTATCTGGCTTTTCCTTTTTTAGCACTTTAGTAATCGTTCTGTCCAAGACTGCAGACTGGGCAGCTACAAACAAGAAGGAGAATTTCAACAAACTACAAAGCAAATTAGTAGAGACACAATCTTGGGGCAATATAAAGATTTTAAATGGAACTATGCAATTGAAATGTGAACCACAGCAGTACGACACTTATGTCACACTAGTAAGTTGGCATGCATTAGTCGAAAAATAAATGGGTGTTTTTGTATTTTTTAACCTATTCTGCAATTAGCACAGGTAATCTTTTGGGTAGTTACTTCATTGTAAAATCTTACACAAAGAAACTAAAAGATAAGAATTACTGTTTACTTTCTCGCATAATGACTGTAATTTAGTTGGCTACTGTTTACTACATGTTCAGCGGGAAGCAATACATACCTACAGCAGCACCTGTTTTAGATGTGGGTAAATTGGTACAATCTCCAATCCCAAAGATGTTGGGATATTTTTTATGTTGAAGATTGTGCTTGTTCACATCCAGCCAGCCAGCTTCATCAGACAATGGAGAGCTTTTGAGTACCTTAATGGGCCCCATTGGTGGTGTGACATGAAGCATCTCATACTAAGGAAATATTTCACCAAAAGACAATTTAATAGGTAATCTCACAATGAAATGGCTATTTTCTTTTCATAAATCTACAATGTTGAATGGTAGGAGCATTTGTGTGACATATTTGATTCATACATTAACTCCTATTGAAGCCTTCTGTGACTAATAAAGAATAATAACAAACCTTGAAGACTTTGGTTTCCTCAGGCTTGTCAAGATTCTCAAATATAGCTTCCTGCGTGTCTGCCTTGACTTCAATGAGGTTGTGCCTGAGGTTAACCTGTATGTCACGACTCTTGACAATCTCCCACAACACATCGGCGTACTTCTTTACTCCAAACAGCACTGGTAGTGAGGTGTTGTACACAATGTTTGCCTTGGACCTCCTCCCTGTCTTTTAAACAGGAAATAGTAGAAAACAATAAATGGTTCCATTTCAGGTTATTCATCAGGTGTTCCCCAGCAGACTGAGGACCTTCTAATTTAATCAACTTGTCATAAAAAGTCAAATTGCCACTACCCTCATGTTACTATGTATCAACAAACAAAAGTATCAGACTATGCATTTCAGTTAGACAAACAAATCTGTCTAAAAACCTTGAATTGAATGTGACCAAAATTATTGGTAACAAGTTTGGGTCTGCTATGTATTTTAATTAAACTATTTTCACTTGCTGGGATCACCATAGAACCTCATCAAGCCCAAGGCCTCTACTTCAGGAACTCTAGGTGTACAGCTTTGAACAGTAATCTAATAATGTCCATTAGATATACCTTTCTGAGGAAGGCATCAGTCAGATACATTATCTTCTGTGGTGCTCCAGCACATTTCACAGGGGTGTTGGGGAAAGAGAATACTGCATCGCCTTCCTTGAAGTTCTTCAGTGCAGTCCATGTCTTCTCCACAGTTTCAATGGAGTAATTGGATCCTATTTTTGGATGACCAAATCCCTCCGGCAGACCCTTTATCTACCAAACAGTTGGCTGATCATTTAAGAGATATATTTACAAATAAATCATTATGTGTTTGATAAATTACTGGAAAAGATGTACTACCTTCTCATACTGAAGTTGAAGACCCAGTGCGACGATTAAATACTCATAAGATATCTGTTAAACAAAATAATTTCTATTTTACTATGGTGGTAAAACTTATATAAAATCAATCTGTACATTACTCTTGTACATGATGGCTTCATAGAATGTCTTCTATGTCTATCATTTTTCTCTGGATTGTTTTAACATCTTAACATAAAATGTTTCTTGCAAAACATTCCGGATAATATCAATAGCAACAAATTGTAGTAGCGAATAAAATAATCAACATACTTTTCTCCCATTGGCCAGTTGCACAGTGTTTGTGTCTGGGTTTATGTCTTCTACACTAGACTTCACCCATTCTACTCCAGCTGGCACAACACTTGCAGTGGGTCGGCCCGATGAGTTTAAACTTTTGGCCCCAGCACCCACCAAGGTCCATATTGGCTGATAGTAGTGTATCTGAAAATATGATCCTCAGAGTTGAACATGGCAAATGGAATATGATCTAAGCTTTTCACCTGGTGCCCTGAATAACTTACAGAAAAGTAAAGTCTTGTAAGGTCTTGCTAATGCATGTAGTGCATTCAGAAAGTACTCAGATCCCTTAATTTTCCACATTTTGTTATACTAAATAATCACAAACTGCAAAAACTGGTTTGTAGACATTTGTGCAACTACATCTTAACAATGATTCTTTGCTATGGCAGTCAAATGTTAGCTTAGATCCATTCTGTTTCCATTGATTATCATTGAGATGTTTCTTCAACGTGATTGGATTAAAATGGCAATAAATTAAATATATTGGTGGGCATGAATTAGAAAGGCCCATACCTGCCCATACAAGGCCCAATAGTTGACAGTGCATGCAAGAGAAAAAAACGCCATCAACAGGTCTTAAGCACAAAACTGGCAGATTCAAGTCAGTTAATCTCAAAGCGGCCCCTCCCAAACCAGGACCTGGGCCAGATTGCTGGGGTATTGTGTATAGCCATTACACGAAAATGTATGAAGGAGACTGAATACTTCCTGAATACACTGTACATTAAGAAAACGTCAAAGTGACTCTTGCCTCACTAGGCTCAACGACTGCCACATTGTCAGCTCCAAGTTTCCTCTTCATGCGTGCACTCATTGTTATTCCAGCACTTCCTCCTCCAAGTACAAGCATTTTGTAATGCTCTTTGGATGAAGCAGGACCGCTTGTGTGAAAGTGATATATGCCAATGCCAGTGTAATGGCATTGTTTCAAAAGCGCTGGTCTACAGAGCATGGCCATTGAAATACCTGGCAAATCAACAAATTGAGAAGCTTATGAACGGCACACACTATTGTAATTGTAAAAACCGCATCGTCATTGTGACATTCCCTTCCGCGGGTCGTTTCAGGACAAGCCCCGGTACGACAACAATAACAACGGTATGTGCGCAAACAATGTAAAGTCATTAAACTCTGTTTGTCCCAAAAAGACGTAGCTTTCCAAAAATAATTGAAGATTTTTTTTATTTATTGATTGCTATTGAATTTAAATGTTAATTTATTTACTAGAATGAACCGCCTTGTCTACTTACCTTATGCGTTAACTTCACCAACAAACGTAACCCTATGTGCAATGGTTGGTAAAATCCCCAATATTCGGTGACAAAAATACAAAGGTAACAGAATCCTCTTGTGGGTTCAAGAATAGACTTGCGCAACGTGACGAATGGAAGTGTTAGGACGTACAACAACTCATAAACCTGACGACTGTAGTCTAACTTCTTAAATGCCAGCGTAGTCCTCTTAAAGTGAAACTGACATGTTAATTTAAAAACGTAAACGTCTTGTACGCTGCGAACTGCACGTCATGTTAACCATTTTTGCAGTATATGTTGTATATTATTAAATTAGAAGAAGTTACAGCCTCATACAAAACATTGGAAGTCTAAAGCTTAAGAGTCATTTTTTTTTCAGATGAATAACATGCATACAACAAAGATCGACTCTTTCCAGTTCAATCCTACAACTCCAGTTCACCTTTTTAGCCATTTACATTCAGGTCAAAGCAGCCCCCGAATGCAAATCAGACCCTGTCCTAAGTCACACCTGACCCATCTGTTCTCAGGATCCCACAGGCCGCATGACTCTATAGCCCCTTCCATTTGCAACTAGTCAATTACCCCGCCTCTTTTTCAATATACCGCTAACATCTGTGAAACTCAAACGATTCCTGTGCTCTTCTGCGTGTCTCCTCTGTGTTGTTCTCCATTAGCTATCCTTAATTATCCTAGGTCCTGTCACTTCTCGCCATTTTCCAGACCCCCCTTTTTCTTATAACATCTCTTGAACTCTACAATTCGCAATAGTTTAAACTACTCATTCAACTATTGTGTACAATTCATACTACACCTTAATTTTGATTTACAAATACTACAAAATATATTATACTGTTAACACAAAACATACTATATATGAGCACTGTTGTTGCTTGAAAGATACGCAATGGTCTTCTATTTAGCTGTTGTCTGGAATGCTACAAAACCAAATCTGAAACAACAATATGGCAGTGAAATTTGCTTAGATCTTTTTTTCAGGTTATTCTCCCTCTATAATATACAGAAGTTCAGTTAAATACAACAATCAACAGCGACTACATGCTTTTGTTAACGATTGCCCTTAGTGGCCCAAATTACTTAATATGTCCACATCAGGATATTTAGCCTTTTAGGATATAACATTAATAATATTCCCCAGTCTTACGTATGACTTATCTTCTTTAAAATAAACCAGAAGTATTCCAATTTACTTGGCTACACCATGTTTAGTTAGTTAAATTAAATGCATTTAATAAATGCGTAGGCGCGGGAATCTAAAGAAGACCGGGACTTAATTAATTCAATCTTATTTATTTATCTTCTTTATTAATTGGCACAGTAAAACCAATTTGCCATTGTATATTCAAAGACTACATCGTCAGTACTACGCTGGGGAGTGGACAAAATTCTAATATAATACAGGACTTAGCGCGAAGAATCTGTTGCATTCGCATTTTCAAGTCACCACAATCTCTTTAGGACAAAACAACAAAAGTCAAATACACTTGTCAGTCCTCTCAACAATGCGGGTCTTTAGTTTGGACCTCACGTCCCCCTTCAGTCCCCATAGGGCAAGATGTGGCTAGGATTCGTCCTGTCCACTGGGAGATAACTTTAGCTATTTAAACGGCAACCTAATTGTGCCACTAACAGAGGTTTGCGAGAGAACAGAAAAAGATTTATTCCAATAGTAATAATAATGTACGTATATCAACATACACATACAGTATGTACATGAAATAACAAGTTGAAGGTAACAAGCTAGTGGTAGGCTAAGGAAAACAAGTGAGTTTTGAAGCGGTATTTAAAAATGTTGGTAGAGTCAGAGTTCCGAATTGCAGGGGGGAGGGAATTCCAAAGAAGAAGGAGAAGCAGCACTAAACGCTCAAAGTTCAAAGTATTTTATTTGTCAAGTGCACTATATAATACAGGATCATTCTGAGCAAAACTTTTTTATGACATGGCAGGCAGCAACTACGTAGAACAGAGCCAAAATATCCATACCAGAAATATAAATACGCTCTGTCCCCCATTGAACTGAGTCTGGTTTTGTGGGTGGTGATGAGACCAGTCTCAGAGGAGCGAGGGTATGAGAAGGCGTGTAGGGTTGAAGGCAGTCAGAGGTAGAAAGGGGTACGTCGGAGATTTATATGAGAGAAATAAAAATTTTAAGGAAATGCAAAATTTGATGGGAAGCCAATGTTGATGAAGGAGGGTGGGAGTGATATGTTGCAAGGGTTTAGAGCTGGTTAAGAATCCTTGCGGCTGAATTCTGAACATACCGGAGCCTATCCAGGGTTTTATTTGATGCCCCAGATAGGCCACAATTGCAGTAATCCAGGCGTGAGGTGACGAACGCATGAATCGAAGTTTCACTAACCTCATCAGTTATTAATGGTCTTGAGTCTGTAGATGGATCTCAGGTGGAAGAAAGCAGACTTGGTGACAGCTTGTATATGAGATTCCATAGAGAGAGTGGAATCCAAGACCACACCAAGACTTCAATCTTTGGCAAAGGAGCAGATAGAGGAGCCGTCAATCGTGAGAACCACATCACCAAACTTTGGAGCAACAATCATCAGCTCAGTCTTGTTATTTTTTGGTTAATATATTTTGGGGGACATCCAGGATTTTATTTCAAGCAGGCGATTTTTGAATGAGGGGGTAGGGAGGGTTTTGTTTAATATGTATGTAGAGCGGGGTGTCATTTGCATAGCCGTGGAAAGCAGTTGAGTCCATGTTTTCGTATTGTTTTTCCCCTAGGAAGCATGTAGATAATGAACAGGATCGGCCCCAGGACCGAGCCCTGCGGTACACCATTGGCAGACTGGTGCAAGGCAGGACTGAGCTGTTCCTAGAGCCACTTGATGGCACCTGACAGGTAGGTACGACCTGAACAATACATGGGCAGTGCGATGATGTCCAGGAGCCTATCCAGGCGGCCAAGAATATTGTGACATACGGTGTCAAAGGCTGCTGAGAAATCAAGAAGGATTAATAGTGTTTGGTTGCCAGAGTCCCCTGCCAAGCAAAGATTCTTGACAACCTTGACCAGATTATATAGGTTCATACAGCGCATGGTGAGACATTTGGTATTGCAGATGAGCAGCTATGGTGTTCTCCAGGACGTTGGAAGGTTGGAAAAAGGCCAATAGTTATTAAGAGACTTTGGGTCCGAAGCCCGCCTTTGAAGGGGTTAGGGGTGATCACTACCACATTAATCTCTGGACAGACAGAGCCAGGCCTGGTGGAGGTGTTAAAAATGTTAATGTGAGAATACAAATGTTAGGCACAGATAAAGTCAGTGTTCACAAGGGTTGATCCCTCTTTATTGTTACAATGCAATAAATCCATAAGTTTCTTTGTTTCACCCGACCAGCCGGCTCCAGCGTCTCCGGCTCCTTTCCATCCAACTCTCACTGAAACAAACAGACACTCATAAATAACCCACAGCTCACCAATCAACAGATTTCCCACACCTGTCGCCAATCCATGATTAGTCAGCTGCAGGTCTCCCCACCACGGCCCTGCAGCGCCCTCTGCTGGACAGATGCCGTCACAACCCTCACAGTGTCCCCCCCCTCTAGCCGCAGGCCGGTGACATCACCGGCCAGCGACCTACTCCCCCCCCCCACCGGAGAGAGAGACGAAGTCAGCCACCACCATCTGTGCCCCCGGCCTGTGGATCACCTGGAAGTTAAACGGCTGCAACGCCAAGTACCAACGAGTGATCCTGGCGTTGGTCTCCTTCATTCGGTGGAGCCACTGGAGGGGTGTACTCTCACGCCGAACAACAGGGCATCTAGCCATTTATGCCAATTTCGACTATCTTCGTGTATACATTTACGGATCGTGGTTTTCAGGGTCTTATTGAAGCGCTCACAGAGCCCGTTTGTAGCGGGGTGATAAACGCTTGTCCTAATTGCCTGAATCCCCAATAAACCATAAAGTTCCTTGAGTGTACGTGACATAAAATTTGTGCCCTGGTCAGTGAGAATCGTTTTAGGGATTCCTACTCCGGAGATGACCGTAAACACTCTTGGCCGAGATGTTACGCAACGGCACTGCCTCTGGGTACCGGGTTGCATAATCAATAATGACTAAAACAAATCGATAACCTTGTGCGCTTTGGTCTAATGGCCCGATGATATCCATGCCAATTCTTTCGAACGGCACATCAATCAGTGGAAGAGGGCACAACGGGGCCTTTGGAAGTGCCGGTGCAATCACTAGCTGGTATTCTGGGCAGTACGCGCACCACTTTCTTTCTACGGCCCGGATCCCCGGCCAATAAAAACGGGCCATTATCCAATCTAGTGTCTTACTAAACCCCAAGTGGCCGGCCATTGGGTTGTAATGAGCCGCCTGAAATACTTCTTTCCAACGGTTTTCGGGTACCAATAATTGCAACACTTCTTCCTGTCTCTGAGTGTCATGACTCACTCTATACAATCTGTCCCTAACCAGTGAAAAATATGGGTAAGTCGGTACCGCGTCTGGCCGTACCAGCACACCATCAATCTTTATCACTTGGCTAAGGGCGAAGCGTAGAGTAACGTCTCGAGACTGCTTGAGAGGGAAATCTGCCACCGGGGAAAACACCGGCAAAGGAACCTCCGATGAAGACCCCCCTGCCTACCCCCCAGACTCGGCCGAATCGAGAGCCCTCGCATCAGCGCAGAACACGGTACACATCTTACACGTCCCTGCTTGCCGTGAACGCAACCCCAAATTCCCCCCCACTAGCAACCCAGGCCAATCGGTTCCTATGACCAGGGAGTGCGAAAGGTGGGAGCTAACCGCAGCCTTTATTCTATATTTTCTACCCCCAAAACGAATTTCGATGGGAACCACCGGGTACTCGTGCACATCCCCATGAATACACCTAATAAACACC
>JAVQJS010022157.1:0-12156 GCA_036024795.1 Galaxias rostratus | reverse complement strand
ATAAAATAGCTGCTATCCAATCAAATTACACTATTATAGTGGTTTCTTTATGTAACAGGTAAGATAAAGACATAATAATTGTATCGCTAATGTTAAATGTCTTGAGCAATTTATAGCTAAGGATTCTTAGAAACAAGGTTGAATGTTGTGACAATTATTTAACTTTTGCATATCATAATTTTTATATGAAATACATTAGGGACTAGTTCATTAACAGCCTTGAGATTTGTATCCCTACCTGAAGCAATAAAAAGATGACAATATCCTTCTTACATTATTGTTAAGAAAATAAACAAAGGAATGTCAAAACTAAAAGGTTTCCTGAGTTATGTGTGTTCATAAACTCACCCAAAACATGAGCATCCTTAAGTAGCATACATGTCTAACAATTCACCACAAGGAGGCAGCCTTGCATTCATGATGTACTATATTATGGCAAATAACACATTTGGTGGTATAGACTGGTACTATATAGGTATTTTCTGAAAATAATCAGAAGCAGATTGACATATAGAATTGCAGCATTATAGACGACATGCTTTTGGACATTTCAATGTGTTTTTATGTTTGTTTGCACAGTGGCCATGGTCGCTTCCCTCCCTAGGGTCTCTCAAACGTCGTACAAATCAAGCTATTTCTAAAGGTTTTTCTTAGGTCATGGAAAAAATTAAGGCGGTTAATTTAACTTTTTACGGGAGATGCAGCTATTTTTTTTACAGTACTTATATCTATAGTCAAGTGATGGTATCCACTACTAGTTAGCTCCAATTAAGAGAGGAGGCTAAAAAACAAATAAAACAATCTGAAGTTAAATAAAGCATGTCCAAGAGATTAAAGTTGCGTGGCAACAAAAAATACTTATTCAAAGAAGGCAGGTATCACTGAAAGTCCTCATACCATTGCATGACTCTGGATGAGTTTTAAACAAAAAAAAATCTCAGTATCCACTTCCTGTCCCTGTAGTCATTTGCTGGGGCCGTAAAGTAAAACATAGGAAAAGAAGTCCTTAAAATGCAAGCCTAGCCTTGCTGTAGGCCCCTGATGTATCTTGCTGACCCACTGAACTAATGATGCACTGGGTGGCTCTGCAAGCAGGTTATCATCTCCTTAACCGGCTTCCCCTCAAAGCATATCAGGTAGACCGCTGTGAAGAGAGGGAATCTGGGAGAGGGGAGAATCAGCACAGTGCAGCAAGGAGCATTGATCAGGAAAAGAGAACTTTGAAGATTTAAAGGAAGGTTACTTCACCTTCACCACACACGCCTGGAGAAACGTGTTCATGCGCATGAACACACGCATGAACACACACACGCGCACACACACACACACACACACACACACACACACACACACACACAGAATGACTACTCACTTGTGAACTAGACCTTTCTGTTTAAGGATGTGGTGAACCTCCGCAGAGGTGGCGGGACCCTGCAGCTTCTGTCCATTCAGCATCTCCTGCTCCAGCTCCTCAATGCTCTGGAATGCCCAAGTAAACACTGAACAATTACCATTTTAGGACCTAACACGTTCGAATGAAGATTTTCGTCTCTAATCATACACAAACATCACTGAATAAGTATTTTCTACTTCCGATAACAAAGCAGTCATGTCACAAAAAAACGGATCCTGATTATCCTTACATCGTTTGATTAGTGGTTTTCCAAGCCGTGCCGACATGCTACGGCAACGCAACACGGACAGTAGCCGTAGTCTCCCCCTACCTTCCCGGTCTTGGCGAAGGCCTCTGCCACGCGTCGGTTGCGCCCCCCGTAGCAAGTGGTAATGAGGTCCGCCACGCCACAGCTCTCCAGGAAGGTGGCGGAGGAGACGGCGCCGTCCTTGCTGAACAGCTTGGCGAAGGCGATCATCTCCATCAGGCCCAGTCGAATCACCGCCGCCTTGGTGTTGTCCCCGCAGCGCAGGCCGTCGCAAAAGCCAGCGCCCACAGCCACAATGTTCTGACAGGACGACAGATAACAGGGAGAGAACATTAGATGGACATCCCCCCAAAAAATAAAGTCAAAAGATAACATCGTCAACATATTCTTTTCTACCCCAAAAATTTTGCTAATGTATTTTTTTGGTCCCGTTTTATGTCCACAGCCGACAGCACCAACACACCCTGCGGTAGACAATGACAGAGGTAGATCCTAATCTCTACCATTAACACTGGGAACCAGGGATACTCTGAACTCCCAAGAGCGATGGCTTATTGGATAAAAGGAACAAACCTTGTATGCAATTTAATAATAATAATAATAATAATAATAATAATAATAATAATACATTATATATATAAAGCGCTTTTCAAAACACTCAAAGACGCTGAGTTTCCTACCTTGAGTGCCCCACAGAGCTCCACGGTGTCTGCGTCGTCCACCACTGTGATGCGGAAGTTGGGCGTCTGCAGCAGTTCCTTAAACAGCAGTCCATTCTCCAGGATCTTACTGCCTACACGTACCAGAGGTCATAGTCAGGATTGCCTACACGTGCCAGGCTGCAGAGTCATTATTGTCAACAAATGTCATGGTTAAAAAATTATTGCTGGCCTTTGCTGGGAACGATCTTGCCAGAATATGTATTCAAATTAATAACATCTTTAAAAAACACTGATGTTATTACGCTGCCTTGTAGTACTTTATTATATAAAACTAGATCATGTTTATGTTTTCTAATGTCCTTTACGAATGGCATATTTTCCCCCAATCATGCAGTTCCCCAAAGGCAATAGAGAGAGATACATTCTGCACAATAGAACTTAGGTTCTACCAATGGTAGTTTCACAGAACTTCTCGGCCGCCACCTCGTTGGCAATGTTAGCCCCCATGAGGACGCTGACGTCGATGCCCATCTTCTCCCTGATGATGTCCGAGATCAGCTTCAGCCCCTCCGGGCCCTCATCTATCCCCTGTGACAGCCGGCAGACACACAATATGAGACAGACAGGGAGACGGGGGAAAAAGGACAAGGAGAAAAAGAAGGACAGATAGAGAGACAGAGAGTGTGGGTGTGAGTTCTCTTTGACATGTCGCAGACACAGCATGCAGATGGTCCCCTCCCCGTTGACTATGTTCCAGGAACACGTGTATCTGTGAGACACCAAGGTCAGCCCTTGTCATAGTGGAGACGCGAGAAAGGGAGCAAAAGATCTGCCAGACGGCTGCCAGTCTCCGACCCTCCTAAGTCTCAGCCCACATATGGCTGCGTCTCCTGACAGACAGCTAGCTACTCCCCTCAAATGCCCAGACCCTCTCCCTTCCTGACAGGGACTAAATCTGCTGGGGAGCAGTAAGGAGAAGGAGGGAAGTAAGAGACAGTCTCAGCTGCTCATCCCCGTCAGCTCCTTCAGCAGGCGGACGTAAGAGCCGAGCCGCTCCGAGACAACAGAAGTGCTCGCTGCCAGACAGCTGCTCCATCAGACCCAGTCACGATTTCCCGATGGACTCCACAGGTTCTGGAGACTCACCAACAGAGGCACAACCTGACGTACACCTATAACCCCACCAAGGACTGCCTTGAGTTACCTCATAGCATAAGGCCTGGTCATGTTTGAAGCAGTGGCCCTGTTTCCAAAGAAGCTCCAATGAAATAAACCGACAAATCCAAACAATGCCAGAGATGTCGAACTCCAAGCTACACTCAAAGAGAAAATCTCTGATAAGCGTCAACAAAGAACACGGCATCCTATAATAGCCCTAAAGCCCCGGGCTCCGGCCATCCTCTCTCTGAAATGAGCCTCCAAATAGCCTCAAAACAGGGTTTTCAAAGCTTGCCACACAGCCACAATCCTCTGGCATCTGAGCCGGAGTAAATCCTTTCTCTACACAATCAGCCGGTGCACAGGTTTAATCAGCTGCTTTCACCTCCGCCTGGCATGGCTTTCAGCGGCATAAAAAAAATAACCACACACACACACACACAGACACACACACACAGACACGTTGTCATGGATATGATCTACGATCTCACAGCTGTGCCGTGGCTTTTTAAAAGAAGACTAATGGCTCCGAGGCAGGTAAAATGGTGCGAGTCCGGCCGACACATCCCATTAGGCTGGGCTTATGGTGAAGGGTTGTCAGGGGTTTCAGCTGCTAGGGTCTGGTACACCACAAACCCCCTGCTCCTATGTTGTCTCCCATCTGGGACCTCAAACATAGGGACTAGTACACACACACACACACACATACACACACACACGCACACACACGCACTCACACGCACTCGCACGCACTCACACACTCACACACTCACACCCACACGAACGCTTAAATTCGATTTATACTGCAGATCCTTTCTCGGATAAGGTGATCCAGCGCTACCATTACAGTATAGCCCTGAGACGTAGCAGAAGAAGATTCCTCTGAAAGCTCTTCCTTCCTTGCCAATAATACTTGTACACATCATTAAAGTAGGACCGTCATGGAGTCCTTTCAAAGTGATGGAAAACATAAGCCGGCACCCTGTCTACCGTACGAGAGTCTCAATATCAAGCACCGCAACATGTCTGTTTCTCACTCTGGCTGCCGTCCCGCTGTTTTGAAGCACCTTGGCAGACGAGAGCACAGTAGTATTCTATTTAAGTAGCAGCAGAGATAACTCCTCGCTGGAGGCCATCTGATTGGCTCGCCGAACGAGACAGCAGCCGACCCCCTCCTTGGCAGGAGACCCAGTGAGTGAATCAGAGGACGGTCAGGGGACGGGGAGCCAGAGACGCCAGACTGTGGCGCGAGCACAGAGGTATGGGGCGCCGCTCGGAATCCAACAAGCACGTCTGCTTTCCCACCAGGGGATCTGGTCGCGCAGTCTAGGGGGTTGGCGTGAGGTCCCGGCGTTTTTCGTAGTTTTTTGTTTAAACCACCCACCCCTCGTTGGCGGGCGAGTGCATTACCCCGTCTACACCTCAGTCTTATCACCCGTCCCCCAGCCTCCTGAGTCCTGACCCCCCTGACGGAGCATTACCTTGATGAGTGTGATCCCCCGCGCCCGGGAGGAGACACAGCCCGCCATCTCGTCGCACAGCTTCCGGATGAACTGGTGAGGCACCACAAACACCAGCAGGTCAGCCCCGTCCGCCGCATCCCGCAGTTTGGGCACGGCAACCTAACGGTGGAGGGGGAGGGAGGAGAGGATATGAAAGGGAAGGGAAGGAGTGAGCAAGGTCAGAAAGGAGCATCATGGAATACTAAGAGGCAATGCGATGAGTAACTCTGTACTTTCGCATTTCTAGGAACTGCACTCTACGCTACCCAGTCGGGGGCGGATGACATCAGATTCAATAATGGATCAGTTCACTTTACGACGGAAAAAAACAGAAACGGAGGGGAAAAAACGGGCAATGATGACGCACAATTGTATTTATGAGTACAGCGTGGCAGGGTCTGTACACAGATAAATTGCTACAATCAGTTCAGTCTAATGACAATGAACTCGGATTAGATTAGAAGGTTGAAAGGAGTTGGTCTACACTAAACTAATCCTTCCATCGGTCAAGGCAGAACATAAGTCACCTCTCAGTATTGAAAAAGGGCATGTACACGTATCTTTTTATGCAATGGATAAGACACAAAACGCTAGGCTTCAGCGTCTCAGAGAAGCTATCTCTTTGGTGAACTGGCCTTCACTCTGGCCCTTCCCTCAGCCTGGAGAACAGCTCAAGCCAGAGCATCCACCAGGATACCCATATTTGGCCACCACATTTCCCAGTAGGTCCTCACACAAAGGAATCAGTACATAACAGTGATATTTAAAGCTAAATGAATGCCAGAAGCCTTCATTTTATTTAGTGAAGCCTCATGAAGGCTCTCTCACCACGTTGTCAGGGAGTTTGTAGCCAGGCAGGTACTTGACGTTCTCGTGATCAGTGTTGATTATGTCTGTGAGCTTCTTTCCGTTGACGTTTTCCTCAAACACCCACATATTCACAGTGGTTGCAAAGCGCTGCAAAGACTGAGCATTACTGCCGATGATCCTAGCGATGGCTGATCCCCTGTAGGTAGAATAAAATCAGTACTTCATTATCACCCATTATTGCACGGCATTTTTGCTTTTTCGGGACTGCTGCAGCCACTGATATAAATTCAACCCTAAACTATAATTTCATAGATTTCTTAGACTTTTAATTGACTTCGTATTCACTGCAGTCCACCAGCTACATATAATAGGATTAAAAACGCATGCTGCTGCCGGAGAATGGACATGTATACCAAATCCTCATATCGCTTCTGCGGCAACCGTTATCTGTAGGTTGGGATTATAACGTGTTGATGTGATTAATAAGAAGGCACACATAAATAAGCATAGGCATACATGCCATCTGCACCCAAATAGGATAAGGCAATCCATGCAAACCTTCACAACAGGTAACAACATAACATCAGTGACAGCTCACCAGTTTCCAGAGCCGACTATGCAGACTTTCAACGGCAAGGCCATCTGAGACTTTATTCTACACTATTCCGTAGAGAATAATATAGCCTGAAAACAAATGGATCTATTGCTGTTAAATATAACGGATTATCCAATTATTAACACCAATATAGATGACGAGGGATGGAATAATGAGCGCCGAATTGGATGGACAACAAACGTAAATGACGTAGCTAAAGCGGACGCACTAAAATGATTCTGGGTATTGTAGTCCCCTGTGTTGCAATGCTTACATTGTTGGTTATTTTAATCAACATTGTCTAACAGTAATTATTTCATTTCAAAATCCAAGCCTACACTTGCTCCAATGTACCTAGAATCCAGCATTTTTTTCATTCCTAATGCACGTTTTTTCCACACAATGCACTTTAAAGACAGTCCCCAATTTTGCAAACACGTTACTGACTCCGATACAGTAAAGGCTTGTTTATGTATTTTTTTGGCCCACTTCAAAATTATTAATAAATGCAATCTTTGTTTTAGCATTGTAATTCACATTATTTAAAGATTATTATTTGATATAGCCTAAAACTTCTGGTATCCTAAATTTAAATGTAAAGTCGACTACTACTAATCTCTCCATGCCTATGTCACTGTAGGTTATATTGAACACTAAACAGTAGGGACAAATATGTACAATGAGTAGACTATTACAGATTGGGACTATTACAGCAACATTAATTAACTGTAAACTATAAACTGTGTTCACCATATTTAGTTATGATAGTCTAAAAAGTGCTGTAGACTCGCCTGGTTCTAGTTACTATTTAAGTCTGCCACCATCTTCTGACTACATCTTTTGGGGGAGTATCCTTAGTCGAGGGGTGTGACCATCTCGGGATTTCCAATACAAAAGCGCACAACGTCACAGAGACCACCGCAGCCAGAGTCGGAATATCCCTCTTGTCAACACAACAGCACGAGCGTATATGGTCAATGATCTTTCTTTGGTGGCCTCAGCGTCATAAAACGTTTATCTTTTGAAATGTTGGATTTGACTTTCGGCTCACGACTTCAATTCATTCTGTGAGATCCTAGACTGCAGTATACATAGAGAAAGATAAGGAAAGATATTATCCTACATCATGAACCCTTCAACACACTACGGGAATCCCGCAAGAAGGCTCGACAGGGGCGGTTCGCTGTCTTTGCACGATCCGGTCTCGGACTCTACAGGTATACCAGTTGCAAGTGGTCTTCATGGGGTGTCTGGTGCGGTAGCCAGCGGAGGTTTGAACACTCAAGCTCGCAAAAGACACCTTGAAGGAGTCCTGAGCAAATACACTAATTTGCTCCAAGGCTGGCAGAACAGGTAAAACAAGCAATACTACTGATTGATGAGTTGTTTGGTAGTGTATGTGTCTGCATGTGTTTGATTGTGACTGAATGTGTCCATTTATTTGTTCAATAATTTTTTCAAAACAGTTCAAATTACTTCAAATTGTTAATTTATTAACTTTTAATTTTAAAATTTAAAATGTGTTTTTGAAATATCTAATCTTCATTAAAGACACAAACATTCGGTGACTCATCCTTAAATCAGGAATACCCATTCATCTTGCTGCACCCCCCCCCCCCCCTCCCCCACACACACCCACACACCAACTCCAGCCTCCCACACACACCCACCCACCCACACATGCCCCGCCTCTCTGCTGTAGATCTGTGGATCAATAGGCAGAGCAGCCAGTGGTGTAATGAGCTGTTGGCTGATCCCGGCTTCTGAGTGTAGGCTTTGGCACGTAAGGGTGATGCTGGTCCTGGTGATATAGTCACTGCACTGCTCCGTATTCAGAGCTCTGGCTCTGACTCATCTACTAAGGAAACCTCTCCAGGGGAGTCGGTGTTGTGGAGTCAGCACACCTTGTGCAGTGTGTTTGTGTGTGTGTGTGTGAGAGTGAGAGGGAGAGAGAGAGAGACAGAGAGAGTGAGAGAGAGAGAGAGAGAGAGAGAGAGAGAGAGACAGCAAGAACAAGTGCAAGAGAGAAAGGGAGAGAGGGAGAGAGATAGTGTGTGTGATTAAGAGGGAGAAAGGCAAGTGTTAAACAGATATTCTTTATTACAATATTATTGGTACAGTAACTATGGACTTTGTAATTTGTTGAATTCTTTGCATTACTTTCTTGCCACAACCCACTCTCCACCATGACAGGCAGCTTTGTTCCCCATGGAGCAACAGGCAGAACCCACCACGAGTTAGAGAGACCGCTGGATAAAGTGTTTATGACATATTTGCATCAGCCCAGCATAATTGCATCTCCATTGTTTTGCTGCACTGTCAGGGAGAGTTTGCTGGGCGTGACAGGACGGTTGACAAAGTGCAGCCAGAGAATCGGAGGGGAGCACCACAGACGGCCTGTCCAACCTTGGTGGCTTCCCCGGAACCCTTTCCATTCAGTCACATTCCGGTCGCTCTGGTCCAAGACGACACCGCGATAGTCTGCACCACACAATGTGATGTAACACGACCATCTCTCTGACTGCCTGGCTGCAGTCAAACTGCGCTCTCGTGAGGTTTGTGGGTCAGTTTGCCCCTTCTGGAGCTGCACCTCCCATGCCCTGACCGACTTCCTCGTGTCAGCCTGGTCTGTCTTCTTCCCACCGCCTGGACCCTCAAGGGTTCTCTAGCTTTGCCCACCAGAGGTGAAGAACCCCCCCCCCCCCTGTCTGGTCAGCCAGGCCCCTGAAAAGAGTGGTGTCTCCCCTTGTGCCCTTAGATGGGTCTAGACCTCTGTCCTGGGGGGCTCTGAGGCTGTCCAGCCCCACAGCGGTGAATCCCTTTCGCCCTTCCTCCACTTACTCTGCCAGGCTGTTTTTTGCTCCGCTGGCCCGGCTTTGCCTAGCATGGCGTGGCCTGCTCGGTGACAAGAGTGGCTCTGGCACATGACAGGACAAATTAGATCACAACACACTGTGACTCCCTTTAAAAATCAAGATGCAAGCGTCCCTCCTCTCTCTCTCTCTCTCTCTCTCTGTCTCTCTCTCTTTCTCTCTCTCTCTCTCTCTCCCTCCCTCTTTATCTCTCTGTTTCTCTCTCTCTCTCTCTCTCTCTCTCTCTCTCTCTCTCTCTTTCTCTCACTGTGTATGTCCTCTTCACTCTCTCAATATCCGCATGTCTTCATCCCTCTTTCCGTTATCCTTTTGTACTTTTCTTTCTTTCTCACCTCTCTTTCTTAGAAGACGTTATTGTCAATGAATTGTATTAATCGCCACGCCTTTCTCGTCATTCCTAGCGCCGGCCTTGCTGCCTCTCCTGCTAGGCGGGGTGATTTACGTTTGAGGCAGAGGCATGAGCCTAATGGCAGAGCGGACACCTCGCTGGCTGCTGATAGATGAAGATGGTGGTTTATTGCCGTATCACGCAGACGGCCCGGCTGCAATCACACACTCCTAAATGAAGGGGAGAGTCAGTGAGTCACGACGAGCAGCTTCTAAGGAAAATCTGGAGTGAGCGACGGAGGATGAGTGAGAAGAGATGTACGTGTGTGTGTGTGTGTGTGTGTGTGTGTGTGTGTGTGTGTGCGTTTGTGAGTGTCAAAAGTGATTTGATTTCCAAAAACTCATTATGCCTCCTACTCTTGATAATTATCATAATAGTAGAACTGAAATTCAGAGACAGTTGTCCGTTGTTTGTGATTATTTATTTGAGAAGGCGCAGGGCTTGTTAAGGATCTGTGTTTGTGTTGTTTCCTTTGATGTCACTCTATGCTAATAACCGTTTGAGTTGTGTTTAATGGAGTTTAGTGAATCTAGCGTTGTTTTGTCCTGGTAGACCTCCACTGCGACGTCGTGCAGGGATTGGAACCCCAATCTCCAATTTGCTTTTCACTCTTACTTGATAGTGAACATGTTTTACCCAAGACGGTTTGCTTGAACAAGTTTACCACATGTTGTCGTTGCCTTCCATTTTGTTTCCGGGAGGGCGGTGCTGAAGAGACTGCTGCCGTAGTCACTTTGATGCGGAGGTGCTTTGTGCGACATGCCACTGGGCCGGGCTGTAGCCGTGTCGCCGCGTGCCGTTCCCTATCAGGTTTGCCTGCGTCCTTGTGTCACAGGGGAACGGGCGTTAGGCTCGACTCGGGAAAGAGCCAGGATGTGTCGTGAAAACAGAGGTTTCAATTATTCATCGCCTTGGCTACTTTACAGTCTCCTTCCCTCTGGTCTTGGTTTTTTGTTGTGTTTTTTCTTCCTCACGTTCCCTCTCGTATGCTCTATAGCCCCCCCCCCCTTATCCCGCCATTCCTGCCCCCAACCCCGCCTATCCCTCCCCCCTTCTTAGCTTTTCTCCTTCGCGCAGCTATACCTCCCCCTCATCCCTTGTTCTTCTGTTTCCGTCTCACCACCTCATGCTCTCGCACGATGTCCCCCCCCACACGCCCCCCTCCATCCGCCCTCCATCCCTCCCCCGCTCGCTGCCTCCTTATTTCTTGAGGACCCATCTAAGTCTGTGAGATGCCTCTTCATGGCCACGTTAATGACCCCAAAGTAAAACCACCCGGCCCAGAGTTGCTTCCGTATCAGCTTTGCCGGATGGAGGGAATACGATTTGTCCTCACTTTTTGTCGAGGGAACGCTCTGCTGAGTGAGCGTGTGACGCCACGCGTGTGCTCGCGTGCGAGCTTGCATGCACGCCTGCACGGAAGAAGGCGGAAGTGTGTGAGAGCCCCTTGGTGAGCGTGTAATGAGTAAGTGTGTTTATTTGTATGCGTGTGACGTGTGTACAGGCCCGTGGGATTGGGATTGTGTGTTTCTAAATAGGGTTTCCGCACACAGTCCGAAGGGAAACAAGAAACCATTATTACAACCAGAGTGCCACAATGACTCTTGTGTGTGTGTGTGAGTGTGTGTGTGTGTGTGTGTGAGTGTGTGTGTGTGTGTGTGTGTGTGCGTGTGTGTGTGTGTGTGTGTGTGTGTGTGTGTTATCCCTCCATGTGGGATGCTTCTCAGGCACTTACGTTACTTCAGGTTATGCTGTGCTACCTACTCCCTCTCTTCCTCCTACTTTTTTTCCTGGCAACAACTTTAGCGCCAGCCCATCCCACTGGGATACATTTGGTATTTGCTTTAAATCATGGAACAAATTACAAATTAACTGGATGGAGGAAAACGTTGGTGCTTTTTGTTTTATCTTGCACTGTTCGTTCACTGCATTGCCTCAAAAGCGTGTTCCATTGTCTACTCTAATACATTTTCAGGCAACACAAAGAGCATGTCGACTTCCTTTTCATCTGTGTGTTCCACCTTCCCTCTCTTTCTGCTGGTACTGTAGCAAGTGGCGCAGTGATCCAGATGTTGGAGCTTTATATTTATCTACTGTTTCTGGCCGTCCTCATGCAGGTACTTTGTGTTGGACCCTGAAGTGGGCCAGCTGCAGTATTACGTGAACGAGCACAGTAAGAGCCAGCATCGGCCCCGGGGGGCCCTCCCTCTCATAGGGGCCTCAGTGGCCCCCAGCGACGAGCTACCTCACATGTTCACCGTCCACTCGGCCAATGGAGACGGCTACAAACTCAGAGGTGAGCACCTGCGCCGGTTGTGACCTTTCGGGTAAGAGTGCGTGCGTGCGTGCGTGTGTGTGTGTGTGTGTGTGTGTGTGTGTGTGTGTGTGTTTGTGTGTGTGTGTGTGTGGTGTGTGCGTGCGTTCGTTTGGGTATGCTGTATCAGCCCTACCTATTTGCCAACACAGCACATGTAGCCTGGCGCGTGCGCCTGTTATTATTATTGTGT
>JAVQJS010022107.1:0-40944 GCA_036024795.1 Galaxias rostratus | reverse complement strand
GTGATGCTTTATCGGTGGTATGTTTCAGGTGGCTGGTTCAAATAACTCCCAGTGTAAATTGTTTCTAATTGGTCTGCCGTAGCAGCTCTAATCTCTAAATGTAAGGACCATAGCAACCTCTCTTACAGTATTTCCATGTTCTGTTCCTTCATAAGAACTATCTCGTTTCAAAATGCTCAGAAAACCTTAGACAGTTATAATATCAGCTATAGCTATCAGCTTTAGAAAGCAGTATTTCGAGTGATTTAAAAAATAATTTAATGAATGTATAGAGATAAATTCCACACACCCATCTGGTCTAAAGGATCTGGAATGTGATCTGAAGAAAGGGATCGCATGAGAGCTCCAAATCCTTCCATAGACTGCAAGAATGTACATTCATATCTTACTTTTAATGAGTGTAAAACAAAGGAGCTTCTTGGGAAAAAAGCATGTAGAAGACATTCATAATAAATATGCGGCAGAGCAAAGATGAAAAAGAATTTCACCTCAAATTTGACACTGGAGGGAGGAAATTCATCTTTAGGTAGAATCATCATTGTTCACTTTTTGGACCAGATATCAAAAATCTTTGTGAGGCAATACTATAAAACAATTGCTTTACAAAAATAGTTTTTACTTAGTTTTAAGTTATAGAATTTTTTCTAGATAGGCAACTATAAATTCTACCTTACTCGTTACTCTTGAGTATAGGGTTTTATATAATGTTCCATTGTAATCATGTCAGTATGTCCTGAAGACAAGTGTATATATATGTTCAACCCACCTTTTTATGTAGATTCTTTTTTTTTACAACCTTAAGCAACCAATCATGTCTGTCAACTGTATTAATTAAATTACGGTTTTGTATATTAAAATGGGTTCTAAATGACAGAATAGTTACCTATGATCTTACATAGTAGTAATTAGCATTGGTATTCAAGTATAACCATATATTATAGCATGTTTAAATGTCTTTTGCTTTCTCCTTTTGTGGCTACTGAGGGCCTTGACCCTCTTGGTGTTGGTTTTGGACAACGGTGGAAAGGACAACCTTTAACATATTGACCAAATGACTCAGAGCGTCCAAGGATTTAATGAGCCATGTGGTGGCAGAGATTTGGCAATTAGCCTCCATGACTTGTCTGCTCTTTAATGAGAGTATGCCAGTTCCGGGCGTAGTTACCTGGGAGACTGTATTCAGAACTCTCGCCACCGAGAACACGGGGTAATTTAATCAATCTGCTTGTATCTCGACATAAGCAATTCAGCTTTATCAGAATCTCAACCACTATCTGTATTCGCGATGTACGTAGTGACATCCATCTAGCCAAATATTTGCCCATCTCTTATTTCTCTATGTACCCATCCCTCCTGGCGGTGTTTACTTTTGTTGATGAATCTTTTTGTTTGGATCTTTGTTTGCCCCCAGAAGATTCACGCTATTCTTTGTGCAATTAAGTTTGTCACATGGTAACGCCGTTAACATACGAAGAACAAGTTTACTCATTTCAACTCAAGATGTAGAGGAACAAAAAAATGTGTGCACATCTACAACACTCTTTAAATAGCCATTTTAAACTCTGCTCGCAAACACTTCTCCGCTGTTGTCAGTGTGGTACAAAATGGGCTTTAGTAGATTTAGTTCCTCAAAGTAATGCCAGGAAAACCTCTATTATTTGCTAAGTTTTGTTTTTTGACTTGAATGGTCTTGGTCCATATTTGCCATACTCCCTGTCAACATCAAAGCCATGTCTGATACAGAATTAACCAAATAAGCTCTCTTTTAGTCCACCAAGGTGCTTTGTTTAAGGGATCTCTGACATTATTGTGTATGTGTAGGGATGTTATTTTAGTGTTTGAGGATGGAAGTTACTCGTTCTACACAAATCATAACAGGCAAATAATCAGTTTGGGGTTTAAGCTGCCCATCAAACATGACATGCCTGTTGAGGGTAGAAAACTATGCACTTGGACAAGCAGAAAACATAATTTTCTATCTCGTAATACAGTTTGATGGACGGGAGAAAGATATCTATAGTATAATCATAAATAATATTCCTATATTGCACGTATGCACGGCTTTCTTTGTCTGTCTTTAATCCTGGGGCTGCTCCTACAGCACAGCACCCTATGGGAAAGTGGCTGAGCAGAGCGCCTCACGCTTTTACAGATGATCAGAGCTCATTGAATTGGCCAGGATTAAAAGGTTGATCTCAATTGGGCTGTGTTTCCCCAGTACCTCAAGGACCTCTTTATCTTGCACTCCATCAAAGGCTAATTGTGAGCCCTTTAGACTTCAGACACTCCCTTGTGTAATTCCAATACAGCATGGAATGTGCCCCCTTTTCCTATTTGCAATTGCACACATGAACATATATGCTTTGGAAATACCGGAAATGTATTGTTTGGTTCCATAGAAAGGTCTTCTAAGGCTTGTGAATGTTATGTTCCCAAGACCCTTGCATATTATATCTGACAGCCAACTAATTGCCTTGCATGGAGCTTTAATGAAAAGAATGGCAAGGCCATGCTCAGGGCAGCTTGGAATGCAGAGGAACATAGACACAATAAGATTTAAAAACTGTGTCAAATGGGGCAAAGTCTACCACAACATCGCTATCCATTGAAACATGTTATGCGTCTTGAACTGGGAAAGTAGTGGAATTAGTTAGGCACTGTGTTGGTGTACAGATAAATGATCACATGGGGCCTTATAAATATATCCAAATATCAGAGAAAATGGGGAAAATCTGGTCTTGCATCTGCATAATGGAGGCTTTATTAGCTAATGTTCTTGTTTTATTTATGGTGGTGCTCTTCACATGCCTAGAATAAAAAGTGTCCATGTGTCCCCAAGTGATAGTGTCCTGGCCAGTTACACATTCATCTTTTTTTGTTTGGGGAATTCAGTAGCAAGTGAGAACCCTGTTGGCAGGGTGTCTAAACATCCCTGGGTTGTGCATCAGCAGAGTTAAAGTAAAATGACTGATTTAAAACTGTTGGAACTGCCCAAGGCAATACTCCCTGTTCTTTCAACCTAGACCCACAAAACCATAAATATAGTACTTACCTGTTCTCTTTAGACTCACAAGAGAATGTGTCAAATGTAATAAATATTGTGTGTGTGTGTGTCTGTAATGTGCGCACATAGAGTACACTGCAGTAAGTGATTCAAAGGTTTTGTCTGAGATACTAGTTTAGATAATCTACGTGAGCGTTTTGTGCAGTGGCTTAGGGACCTGTAACTCGCATAGCCTACAACACATGCAAATACTGCACTTTACTTTTCTGGGAAAACATAATGCAAAACTGTCCCCCAGGTTGGGAGCAGAGTTGAAACACGCAGCTTGTTGCATTAGCAAGCAACTCAAAATGTTTTCTCAAGCGGGGGTGTGCAATGTCTTTCAAGTTCAAGCAGTGCTAGTGTTTGCTTAATGCTAACGTGGTGCTTGTATTTTAGCGTACCTGCAGGTAACTAGTGTTCAATTTAGTGCAGTTTTGTCAACAGGGCATTCAGTTAGTTAAACCAAACCAGCTTTCACCTGATACTTTAGGAGTTAAGCCCTTGTTTTGTGCAAATAAACGTCTGATTGTTCTTTCTGGTATTGCAAGTTTACCATTAAATAAGTGGTTTAGTTGGTTGTTTTTTCTTTTCTTTCAGAATCTGCATAACAAAAGGTAACCCCTTCTGGGCAGGTTTAACCCCTATTTTGAGGAGGGTAGACATCACCCCGTCCATTAGTTGGTCTGCCCTCTTTGCAACTGTGTGCTAGCAGAAATAGAGGTTTTCTGCAATAATTACATATGAACTTCACCAAGTAATAGTGTTCCATGTTGATACAACATAATTCTCATCATATACGTTTTTTAGGCTCATATTTTAGGATGGATCCGCATGAAGTAGCAACTCATTTTTCCGTGGCAGTAAATACATTTTGAGAGATATTGTGTTTGAATTGTGGGCTATGATTTAAATGTATTATTTCACAGGATTGTGTACTATCTGTCTCCACGAGAAACAGGGAATCCGGTTTACCCATAATTCATTGTTTGCACCTCCGGTACCTTTTGATGTTTTTGGCCAGTGTTGACAAAACACCCTACACTTTTATATCTTTGAGAGAAAAAAAACATAAAGCGCTGCTCAAGGCTTTTTAACTTTTACTTGTGCCATTGTGCATAAAAGGGTCAGTCAGATTTGACAGACATTTAAAAGTAATACAGAAATAAATCAGTTAATAGGAGAGTGTTATATATCTTTTTATTGTTGCTCCCCCAAAAATTTCAGCTGCCTAATATGTTTTTTTTATCAGCAAGTACTTTCAGTTTTTAAATTTTCCTTTGAAGTTACAAATTAAATCAGAACATTTTAAGGAATTCAGGGGGATAATGTATTTTTCTGGTAGAAATATTGAATGACCAGAGGCTACACATGCAAGACCCTAATATATCCACTGAACAGCAATTTTCTGCTGACTGTAACCCCCATAGACATTTGACTGCTTTAGCAGAGACAATAGAAAGACCCACCACACCCCCTCCTTACTCTCATCCAGCCCTCCCCTCCTCTGCAGACGCTCTCTATCATTTGCTCCAAAATACCCCATTCCCACCCCATCTCCCAAACTGCTCCCTCGGAGTCCCGCCCCTTAACTTGTGCACAACTCAGTCGCAGACGGTCTCTGGCTCCGGAGAATCCTAGTGACCTAGATTCAGCCGGAGTTTACCGTCGGCTCCAGCCTGCGCTGCTTTCACCCTGCTGCCAGCCTCAAATCCACAGGGTGCTTGCACATCAGTGCTCTGACCCACATCTCCATAGCAACAGCTCTACAATGGCCCGGCGATGCACCGGCGGCCGGGGCGGGGAGGAGGTATCACTCTCTGACCTGGGAAACAACAAATGCAGGGCTGCGCCCCTCTCATGTTGCCAGCGCCTCCACTCCTCATCACGCTCGTTCTCTTTCACTGTCCTCTGTTTGTTAGTGCAATGATTACAAACGTGTAGGATGTTGGATCGATATGGCTGATCATCCGCCATTCTTTTCGTGGGCTTTGAAAATGTGTTTTTCTAAGCCGACTGAACTGGACTGTGCGTACTTACAGGAGCAAACTCAGTTTTGCTCTTGTCCGTTTCTCTTTTAAGCCACACAGATAACCCCTGCTGCTCCTCCCTCTCATGCCATATGCTCTCACAATTCAATGCCAACCATGTTGACTGGTTTCCTCCTCCTCCTTTTATTTCTGTCCTACAAGTTACCATGGTGGTCAATGTGTTTTCCTACTGCACTACTTCACTGTGAATAACTGTAAACAGATCATTTTTCCATAATACCAGGAAATACATTATACGTTATACTGTATAATGATGAGTCGTGACTGTCATCAGATGACAAAATCGTTCTTTAGAGAGTTACTAATCATTATACAATATGCTATTTAGACACTATATTATCATTTTCAAATTAACAAATACATATACTTGACAACAGTCTTTAGAATATCTTTAGTAGGAATTTTGTATTACTATTCTTAATGTTTATAAAAATGGAAACCAGCCATTATTGTTCAAAGCAAAGATGTCTCCTACAGAGTTCCCAGCAAATACAAAGGTTATTTTGAGTTCTATTCCACAAAACATACTAAACCCTCAAATGCCAACTCTTGGATCATGTATCACTGCTGACAAAACATCATTCTGTCTGTTTCTCTCCAAGTATATCCCATAAAAGTCTGTAAAATTATGATTAGAGATATCAAGGAAATTAAATAAATATAAACATATATGTATAATTTTAAATCAGAGTTAATATTTGATCATGCAAGAGATGCACCTTTCCTGTTTGTGACTCGTTTATAAAGAGGAACATAGAAATAGAAGCTTGAAATGCAAAAAAGAACTAACTGCCGCCTCACTCCTGCTCTCTCCTCATGTAAATCTAGATTGAAAATCACAAGGAGACATTGTGGTAGAGAATCCCCCCCTCTGCCTGCCCTCTTGGGGTCAACGGTCTGATATTTTATCTTTGCCACCGTTCTCTCCTCTCAACAAGCTTTTCCAGTCTGGCAGCCATGCACCATGGTAACCAGCGGAATAAAGAAGTTTGGTAAACAAAGACTCTAGAAAAATACAAATCTCCCCTGGTGAGGACAAGAGCTCCCTTTTAACTCAGAAATAAACCCTGTAGGGTCTTGGTACCGGCTCCATTTTTAGTTTGACTTATTGAGTCTCGGCACACACCTTATATTTTCATTGAATGTATTAAGTTATAAATCATAATTATTTTTATGTTTTCATACTACACATAAATGTGATGTACAAATGTACTGCATTTTGTTGTCTCAGTACGTGTACTCTGTGCAATGACAATAAAGTTGAATCTAATCTAAAAAAAAAGGCATAAAGAAGCTGAAACATAAATGGATGGTATTTATATTGCTTTGCATTCCTGACTATGATGAACGGAATCATCAAATGACAGCCTTATTTTATTTTTTGGGTCAAAGACCGTTCTTCAAACTTGACAGTCAAATGTTAATTATCTGTTTTGTAAAAGCTGTGAAGACATGATTTCTACACAACTAGTCCTTTGCTTGTCAAAATCTGAGGATATTGTGAGCAATTGCTATACATATAACTTTACAATGTAGTAAAGTATAGTATAGTTACTCTATGACATCGATGGAGCCATGTTGACAAGGTAATGTTAAGTTTGAAACAGAGGTCATGTCCTTTTTTTATAACAAGCTTCACACCTTCTTGAATGTGGAGGCAATGTGTTTAATATAAAAATAATAAATCAGTTTGATTAGCATTTGCTTCTCATTTTTTAACATGTTTAGGAGAATATGCTTTTTGGAGATGGCTTAGCGTGTGAGACACATCTCCGTTCCCTCAGTCAGATCAATTAGAAGGAGACTTGGCCCCATGACCCTCATTGTAATGTTCCCAATCCTGCCTCGAGAATCCTGTCTCGATTGTGTTGTACCAACCTGAGCTGAGACAAGCACAGCCTGGGTTTCACCCACGACCCTAGTCTCTTACTGCTGGGATGGAAACCCCAGAGATGTGTTTGTTTAGACTGATCCATGCTTGTTTTGCACTCTCACCTCCCTGTGTGACGGCGATAGAACTTGCTTGTACACTTTGTGTCAGATCTTGGAACCCTGGTGGCCTTTTGGAACCCGTTCTATTTTTCAAACAGACACCCATTATTGGTCTAGGGTGGCTATCATCCAAGTTCTCACACAAAGGTGACATAGTATGGCAATCCCTTGTTACTTAGTAATTATTAAGTTTAGTTTTTCAGATCCCCAATAAGGAGCACCAATACAGGCTTTGTATCAATGTCACCTTTTTTTTAAACAGACCGCGCATAACCTACCAGGTCATCATCAAACTAATCCACTATGCATGTATCTTCTCTAGACCGATACTGTAATGAAGGGAGGAGGAGTGTGGCAGTCAGGTCACATCACATACTAGTACACGTTTGCCTCCTTTAACTAGACTGAAACTCACACACAAGACTGTGTACCCTGAAGCATTTTCAACCTATTCTGTAACTGTTTCTTGTCTACTGGCAAACAACATTCTTTTTTGAATAGTGAATGTTGTGGTGTTCAATGCACAAGTGACAGTGGACAAAATACCAGGCTTCAATAGACATTGAATCCATTTGTATGAACCTATTGATTGGGTTTTGGCTTGTTTCGAACACATACTGGATTTATTTGCCTTTTGAATGATTCTAACTGCTAAATAGAGCCTTGTCACTTTAAATTACAGCCACGATAGACTGTAATAAAACATTGAACAAAGTTATGTTTAGCCTCCTCAATGAATTATTTCTGCACCTGCAAACAATTTGAAGGAAGAGATGGTGCTTTCTTGGGTTGCTTTCAGTTTTCTATCACTCTCGTCAAGGCTTTATGACTTAGCAGCTGTATCCCCACAAGCACAACCTCACCCTGTCCTGACAATAGATAACTATACATGAGCCTTCAATAAAAACAAGCGTACATGCACGCCGAGATAGACGCGCACTCAAGTCGAGAAACATATTCAAGATGAAACCACAGCAGCCTTTGACACTCAGACTGTGGTCAGTGGTAACATCATCAGTAGTACAAGGTATAAATAGATAGGCACGGGGCAGATGTTTAGCCTCTGGTCATTGAAGGCGATGTGAATAGAAGGGCTTTGCCCCTTCTAGTTTTCTCTTGTGATCTCCGCCCGGCAGCAGAAGCACAAGGGTGTACAAGGTGAACCGAACAGCTGCCGCAACAGTTCCTTTAGACTTTTCTTTGTTGTTGTGAAGCTTATGGTCCTGGCAGATTTATCCCTCCACCCCTGCTGTGGGCCAAAATTGAATAATTATTGTTTGGTTCGTAGTGGCTCAGCCAACTGGATAAGATCGACCATGAAAGATTGGTTACTTATTCCTGCGATTTATTACTTCAACAGATGAAAAATGTTTGCATAGCCTATCTCATATGGCAGTTTTGTTTCGTCTTACTTTTAACATGCTGCTCTAAAAAAAATGAAGTAGACGCCGTGTCTTTTACCTCGTCTTTCCACCAGCAGCAGAACAACTACATTGTAATGTAATCGGTTCAAATCCACAGTGATTATCAGGCTCTGGATCCGCTATACCAACCGTAGTAGTGTGAGAAAAAGAGTAGACAATGCCAGGTAGCGGACACACCTTGACTGGCTTATGTGGGGGCTGGATTTCCCAGTCTTGCAGTGATTCCCAAGGCCCCTATTAGGATCAGCAGTGTCTTGTATCGCCACTTGCTAATCCTATAAGAACAAGCTTGGTTGAGTGTTTTGCGATGTGTTTGGTGAAGGTCAATACAAATGGTTGGCTATGGAATGACTTATTTTGCTCTTACAGTATAAGGGCAGAGTGTTACTTTCAAAGATATGGAAATGTTTTTGAAAGGGAACTGAAATAGATGTATGTATTTTGTATTGCGACTGCACTGGTTTGTTAGCAAGAAATTCAAATAGGTCTCAGGTCAACCAAACCGCATGGAATTGCCAAAGTTATATTAATTGATAATTTGATGGTTTCACTTACTGTTATAAGATTTACAGACAGTGACGTCAAGGTGCTTAGGAAACTAACCTGACTGAGTTTTTCAAAAGGGGTACAAAATAACTAACATTCTAAAATGAATAAATATGTGTCAAAGTCACAATAGTTTTTTGATGTTTGATGATGTTTTAATGCAACATTTTCTATTGATATTTGATTTGATATTTTCATAATTTATAGTATGTCCAATACTAGTTCAATCCCTGTCTTCTCTAGGTTACTATATTGGTTTGACAACCCAAAACACAGAAATCACCTCAATGTCTTTTGAACTTCTATGGCATTTATCTGGGTTGGGCTTTGTGGTGTTTTTTTTAACAATAGGACTTCTGACGATCGGGTTCAAAAAGGAAGGTTTCTGTCCGGTAGGTTACATATTAGGGAATATAAAATGTATTATGAATCTAGAATTCTCCCACAATTAATAGTATTTAACCAGTGTTTTTGAGTGTTTTGAAAAGCGCTTTATAAATATAAGGTATTATTATTATTTTTATGTGTCTTTTATCCATTAATGAAATTAAAAATTTCTCTGTTGTGGTAAATAAGAGGTATGTTCTTTCAAAACTAAAAAAGTATAAAGTGTTGGATATGATTTATTTATCAAGTTTATCAATGGAGAAGAATCTAGTAAAAGGAATCCACGATGCGCCTCATGCTCATGAACATCATGCCGCTCATGCCGCCCATCATCATGCTGAAGTTCCTATACTCGCCGGGTCGCATGTACATCATCCTGCCTTGGAAGTGGGGCTGCTCATACATCAGCCAGTGGCCTTCCATCACGTTGGAAGACATGCAGTTGTTCATATGGTAGCGGTCCATGATGGAGTCACAGTCGTCCATCATCTCGTACATCTGACCACTGAAGTTCTCCCTCTCGTAGATCCTCATCCTGTAGGAGCCGGTGTACATGGGGATCATACGGCAGGACCTGATGCTGTCGCTCATGCCCATCATGCTCATGTAGTCGGCGTAGTCGCCCCTCTTGAAGAAGTACTGGTTGCCCATGTAGTTGGTGCGGTCGTAGGCCATGAAGCAGCCCCTCTCCACCCTGCAGGAGTGGCAGCGGTTCAGGTAGGAGTACATGTCGGGGCAGTCGCTCATGCACTCGTAGGAGCGGCCCATGAAGTTTCTCTCCTCGTAGAAGACAATCCTGCTCATGTTCATGGCGTTCATTTTGGCTGTAGGTTGGACGGGCGCTGCGGGGTGCTGTGGCTTCTACTCTTGGAGCTGAGCTGACTTCCTACCTGTCGGAAACCTTCTTTTATATTCCTGACCGTCAGAGGCTGTATTGTGAAAAACCCCTGAGCCAGCACCACACCATAGAAGTTCATGAGGGTTCATTGAGGGCTTCCTATATTTGGGAATAGAGCCCTAAAAAGAGTCGTTCTCTTTAGCAAGCTCACACAATGCCTTTTTTGAAATGGTTGACAATGAACAGTTGCACTTTTGTAACTCCTGTATACTGAAAGTTCACATCACAAAACGCCTTAATCAATTGTCATCGGTGGCTATTAAGACATTTTGCCAGTTGTGTCTTTTATTTGAATATGTAGTTTTGTGTTTATACAGTCTTCTAAGTATGATACAGCTGTAGTTTGCAATATATGACAGAGCTGCATTGAGCTAAGAGTAATCTTTATATTTCAAGCACATTCCAACAATGTGTTTTTTCATTACCAAACACATTGTATTTTTGCCGTTGGGGTGGTTTCAAGTTTGTACCAGTAATAAAAACAATTCAGTATGGTTTATGATTATGAATCTTAAATAAACGAATGTGTTCGAGTGTAATCGATGTTAAAACAGCACTCTCGTGTTTGGCCATGTCAAATAAGTGTCCCAAAGGAGTCCAATTCTGACACAGGCTTTGCCGAATATTAGGTCAGGAATGTTTTTAGAAAACATGATCAACGATTAATAGTCTCAAAAGTCCCTTCAAATATTTTTGCTCAGTTCATGTTAAACACTCATTTTGCAAACTGCTAGGCATTTAAATGGGTGTTCTATGGCTGTGCATGGTATATGATGGATGACAGCTGTGTGTTTTTTCTATGAAATTACTCGACATGGTTGTTAACCTGAGTTACTGGCCACTAGTTCATGTTCAAGGTTGAGGAAACAGACAATATCAGGGAAAAAAATCTTAAAACTTACAATTGTGATGTTTTACACAACTCATTACTAAAGATGGGATACAGATATGTCATAATGGAATGCTTTTGGAACCCATCAACCCCTAGAGTTACTTACAAAATGGTTAAGTCTAATATATTAGTATAGGGTATTTTAATTATTAAAATTTTTAAGGACATTCAAAGAATTTGAAGATATTTTAAACAATTCAAAATATTCTATACTTTAAAAACATCAACAAAACATTGTTTTGATAAGTTATTGTAATAATATCTAAGATAAAAAAATACAAAGTGCTGGAAAGCACAGCATGTTGTGTATCGTTCCCATGTTACAAGCAAATTGACCCAAAACCAAGTAAATAATCTTGAAAATAAAGGAATTACTAGTCATTATAATCATGCAGATTGTTTAACCATAGCAACATGCTATAAACACGGCATGTTGGCCTAATTGACAATGATTAACAGAGTTGTGACTCAGCAGTATTTGTCATTCGCTATGCTAGTATATGATTTCCTTGCGTAATAAAATCTCCACTCGCTCCACAATGAAAAGTTTTATGCTGAGCGGCCTGCCAATTGAATGTATGTAAACCACATGTAAATCACTGGTTCTGTTGAAATCCGAATCCATGTTCAGGTTTCTCCTCGGGGACGTCGTTTCCAATTAGACAAGAAAACAAAGGTCTATAATGACATTCTCCTCCCTTCACGAGTCTCATTGTACTCTTTCACTACGCTCTCCTTTCTCCCAGTAAAGACCAGGCACAGGGAGGTTTCTCAACGCACAGCACTGCTGGTGTTGAATTCCCTCAACCGAGTGCTTTTAATTCCAGTCTGAGTGGCAGCTCGGCGAGGACAGGGAGCGAGCCAGCGGTTTTGGTGGTTGTGTGATAATGTGTTTGGTTCTCCGGGGGCCTGGAGTTCAGAGGGTCACCCGAAAGCAGTGGTGGTGTGGAGGCCGGGGGTCCAGCGTCGGGCCTGGCTTAGAGCCCCAGCCAGGCGTGTCTAAAGACATCCCTCGATGATGACGGCTCTGATTATGTGGCCAGGCTCGAGAATAAATGTTGACAGGCACTTCGGCCCGTAAGTGCAGGTGACCCCCCTGGAGGTCAGCGGGGGAGCTGCATGATGATGTCACAGGTCAGCACATGTTGCAACCAGAGCGTGAAAGGCGTTGTGACGATGTTAAGTTTTTTTCTCAGAGACGGCAAAGGAAGGTCTGATAAAGTTTGGTTTGGAAGGAAAAAAAGTAGCTATATGCAGCGTTATCACAAAACCATGCCATTTATTGCGATTCATTTACTGCGCTCGCAAAAGTAACATAATCCATGTCAGAATGATTTATTCAATTTACATAATCAGATCTTTTTTTACATCGTCAAGAAAAAGGCTCCTATTTTTTTATTTTATTTAATTGAATTGTGATAGTTATCATCCTTTTCTCTCCCACTGTCCCTAACATACATGCCAACTCCTACCTCTGGCATGTGTAAAGCCTCCATTTTATTCTCACAGTCCTGCAGATGGCCTTTACTGAATCAGTGTATGCCATTCAGCCCCGTCAGTGCACTGTGTTCCAGTCACAGTGTCAGCCTATACATGAGATAAGCATCCAGTAGGCATCCATGGCCTCCCACTGGCACAGTTCATTACACTGGAGCTATTGTCTGGACAGCTGACGATAAGGCACACTGACACACGCAAACACACAAATGTGTGCATGTCTTGATGCATGCGTGTCCACCAGGGCTTGGTTTTTATTAGTCGTCGTGAAGTGCTGTCAAGATAACATTTTGACGTGACGCTAGGTGTTCTGCTTTGCCAGGAACTAAAAGCACAGATGCTTTTATGATGGGCTTGTGGGATGGGAATATAAAACTGTCTGCATGTCTGTGGTTTTGTCTAGGGTCATTTTTGGTAGTGTGATTATGGTTTATGGATCATGGTTCCCACATGGTTCCCTCTTCCATTTTGTAAGACTTGAGGTGCAAACAATTTCTAGCGATTGCGGGCAAGATTATACTTTTTTTTTTTTTTTTCTTTACATCACATCTAGTTATTTGTAATATATTTATCTCTGCAGATCACTAAAAGCCAAATGGTAAAGACGTATTTGTACCTCTGCAATTGGGAAAAAAGACCTAATCATAGAGTCTTATGCATGTTTCCGACCACTACGTTATTATGGATAAAGGGCTTGCCATTTGACAGCTTGCACTGCCATACATAAATTACACTTTGCGAGATTCAACCGTATGTACTTACATATTTAACTGTAAGTTTCTAAGAATACTTGTTTGCTTTTTGTTGCCATTAAGAGTACTTTTTTTTTACTCTCTCGGATTGCTGAACAGTAGGCGAGCGTTCTTCAAAGCTCGCTTGGCATGAGTGTGTGGCATGCAGCTTGAAGTGCATCATGGATTGCGGTGGACCTTTCCTGCACATTCAGTAGTTTAGTTTGAAGGCCTGTTCTTCCTACTCTATCCAGAACCTATTAAAGACACCCTCTGGATGTCTGCTTCACATCAGGATGTGGGGCTGTAATTATGGCAGCCAATTAAAGCATGGGTAAGAGTGTAGGAGCAGAAGAGAGCTTTCTCCACTGCCGCTGCCTTCAGTCCCAGCAAAGAGTTAAAGGGTTGCCAGGTTTTGGCATTTGTCGCCCAGACGCTGTTGTGTACCGTATCCATTAACGTTTGAAAACAGCTTTACATTTAGATTGATAATGACCAAATTCTTGCTTGCCTCCATCAACGCTTTTATTCCGTATCAGTAGGCCCTTTTAGTGCACCCTAACGCTGAATAATTGAGCTTTAAGATAAAAATAACATAGAACTCTGGGCACATTGATCATTTATGCATCTATGCTGCAATGAAAGTGTCATATTTTTTTACAGTGATCCTACTTTACATTACTGTTAATATAATACAGCTATATATATAGTATACTTATAATATACAGTATATATATATATATATATTTATATATAATTACCCCATAATCATGAGAAATAATTGCCATTGGAAATACTAAATGTGGTAAGCAAAGGTTCCTAAGAGTGAGCTACTTTAAAAAGGTTCTCAGTCTAGTTCAGGTCCTCGTTCTTTCACTCCTACTCCGCAATCTGGGATAGTACTGACTTCGTCCTCAATTATTTCTTTGCCAGCCAAGCCCTCAATTCAACTTGTGAAAGGATGCATTCCTTTCCAAGCAAAGAGGGGAGTTGGGGGAGAAAAGGAAAGGGGGTGATTAGGCCCTTTCGCACCTTCTTCACAGAGAAACAATGATTCAATAGAGCTCACTCTCTTCTTCTTTTTTTCTTGTCTTTGTGTTTGCGCGTCAGGTTGTGGTTCCGTTTTCTACTTGCGTTCCACTGATCACCATGGAAAATGCTTGCTTCGTCCGAAAGGTCGGAAGGAGCATGTGCGACAACCCTGTCACGTGACAAATCCAAACAAGCCTGGCAAGACCACCCGCAGCAGCAGTCACCTCCTCACGTTTACCCCTTGAAGACGCCAGAGGTAATGATATCGTTTGACTGCTTAAATGACTTACCGTGGAACTGCAGCCAGCTTTAATTGGGCAGCTGTTAAAACGGCACTCTACCTTTCCACACCAAATGCCCGCCCACTCTGGACGTTCTAATAAAAAGCCTTCTTGAACCTTTACTTGGGTTAGGAAGTGCTTTGACCTGCTAATACTCAAATAAACAAAGGCTTCCTGTAACTGTTATTTAATATTGTGAAGCATGTTTTGCTCTTTAAACATTTATAAATAAAACTGCCTGGCATGCGTTGTTATGATCGGTTCTTTCCATGAGATGTTAGCATTTTATGCCAATGAACATGAACCTTTAAACATACAGTTGTGTTAAAGTGTAATCTTATGTAGCTGTCACTCTGCCATGCATGATCTCAATATTTTGCTGCTAATCAAATTCCTTTATCCATGCCTATTCCAGTTCTGAATCTAAAGCACACCTTCTTTCATCTATGCTGTTGCCCTTTTATGAAGGCCAGCACGCTCCCATGCCTTTTCTTTACTTTCCAAAGACAAAAAACATTCCCCTGAAGAGTGATGGCAATCAAATGTAGTCCTGTAAGAAGACCAACTTTGGCAGAGCTTGCTCCACAGAACGTGCAATGCTGTTCAGACCCACTGAACCATGCGTTTCCTAACTGCACTGGCTGACCTCCGCAAGAAACTAATGGTGTCCCTGCTCCTCCTCACAATAGAGACCTACTCTAAGTGAGAGATGAGGGTCAGTGAGGGGTAGCCTTCCAGGCAAAATGTACATAACAAATCGGCTTTTTTAATGACACACCAAGACATTTCAGAGGCAAACTATACTCTTACTCAATGCTGTATATGTGCACTTCCGTGTCGGTAGGTAAACTTGTACCATTTAAAAACAGAGCATTTGGAATGTTGAACGATGTCACTAGACTGAACTGAAGAAAAACACCAAGGTGGATCTCACATAAAGTGTGCATTTAGTGTCCAGTACAACTCAACAGCTTTTTGCTAAAAGTTTCCTTATCATATCATATCAAATGCACTATGTTTCAGTAGATGAAGTAACTGGAAGAGATCAGCAGCAACATCAGGTGTGCTGGGGGAGTTTGCTTTGGAATAAGAGCCTTGAAGGTCTGTAGGATTTATGATCTCAGCCAACATGAACAGCACCTACATGGAGGGACAGGGGCTAGACCACTAATGGAAAAGATAAATGAAGCTAAACTATTCCCACTCGCGTGAAAGGAATTACATATAATGACATGTGTTAATATGGGAACAAAGAAAGGCCATGACACAATGTAACTAGGGCATGTACGTAAAAGAGGGGGAAGGAGAAAATTCAAGATGTGCACCCTACACCGATTTGCTTACTAGTGCTCTCAAACTGACAATGGTCGGTTGTGGTATTGTTTGAAAGGAAGTCGGTGTAGTCTCTCGTCTGTCTTATCCCTCCTGGTGGAACAGCGGATAATGTTTTTACCACTTGTCTGTAGAAGCAGCTGGAACTGTAATTAAATTGATGTTGCTGTTAAACATTTTGTTTTACGATAGACTAAAGGCTCCTAGACATCCCATGCTCCCTTTCCTTTTTGAACGATATACAGCATGCACAATCCCAGTTGTCATACAGACCTCAATAATGGTACCGGACTTAGTTGTAGAGAAATCATATATTCACGTAAGTGTGTGTGTGTTTTTTGGTGATGATTTCTCAGAAATCTGTGTTGTTGTTTTTTGAAAGATGAAGTGTTTGCTGACCAGTTAAACCGATATACATATAGAAGAAACATGTTACGCAAATGCATACTGTCAGTGGACACTATTGAGTGAGTTTGCAGTGCCTGTCAGGGTCTTTGATAATAATGCTTCTGCTGTGTGCTTGTTAAGCCCCGCTGTCTGACCTTTCTGTAGAGGCAGACGTTCAACATTACACCATAAAGCCTGGATTACTGCTTTTATGCCTGAGGGCCTAACTGAGACAATATTTTAGATAAGCTTCCTTGCCAAGGTAACAGATGTCTGTTATCATATGCTGTACCAAAAGGGTCCACTTTTCAAGATGTAAGCTTCCGTTTTTATGGGAGTGGACCACAAACACAATATTTTGTCCTGAATGAGAGTCTTTCCTTAGTGTTGAACACCATGCTAACAACGCTGTTCACACAAATTGGGTTCGATATTTTTTAAGATCCTAAGACATGAGAAAGGATTAATATCCTAGCGGATCTTAACTTATATTTCCCTTAAAAAATAAATACACATTGCAGAGTTAATGTAATTTCTTTTGTTAGGGAAGTTCAAGCGGAATTCACATACATACATACAAATGTTGTGCAATAACCACATGTTCAAGTGCCACAAGTGTTCATCTTCCCATGCTATATCTTATTTGTGTGCTGGTTAAGGAGAACATGTCAACACCCTTCAACATGCCTTAGACATAGAGATCGAAGAAGAGGAGCAATGCAGACGGAAAAACAATCATGGGGAGCTTTACAGTTCCTATTCAGTCTTAACCTAAAGCCAAGGCATAAAAAAAAATCCACATATTTTTCTATTCTAAGTGAACTCCTGCGTGGCTCTTGTGGGAGTAAATCTTTGCATGAAGTGTAACAACACATTGAATAGAGACAGAGGGAGAGAGTCCGGGAGAGAAAGGGAGTGGGGAACGCAGGAGGAAAGACTCACCGCGCACGTATCACACAGAACCTTCCACAGAGAGAAATGTGGAAAGAGGGGCCGACTATGGAAGTCGAAAGATGCCAACATTCTTTATGTCCCTTTGGTCTTCTTCAGTGCTGTTCCACTGCAACTCTAGTTGGCTGATCCTACAGTTTGCATTTTATTGTCTCCCAGCAGAGGTTTCCCAAGCCAACACGAGAAAGTGCGCTAACCAACTGGGCTTTAGTTTGGGGAGATGAAATTACTGGAGTCATCATATTGCAAGTCACATTGTAATGGCTCGCACACATTTTCCTTTTAATTGTTGGTTACTTTAAAGATTCCATTTCCCAAATGTGAAAGGAGACTACCATTCAATTAGATAATAGATAGCCTAGTGATGGCCTGTTTGTGCAACTTGCACCACAATCAGTATTCTACACGGTTCAAATTGAAGCAATGTTGTTGATGTTTGTTGTTTGTGTCCTTTATCACATCAACATAATGTATAATTAATGATGTATAAGGCACTACCAACCTCACATAATACATTGCTACATTATGTAACACATATATTTGCTCATTTAATTTGTTATGCTGTATTGATTTGGACATGTGCAAGGCTGTGTGCCAAAAGAAACTCGATACACTTCATTTGTGTAACCATGGTGACAATATAACGGTTGATTGTTTTAAAGCACTTTCTATTACAAGCTGTTAAGTGTGATCTGATTATATGGCAAAACGGATCAACATTAACCACTGTGGAATAGAATAGATGTTTTTATGATCAAATTGGCACATTCTTGACTGGTATGATTTCATATTAGATTTTGGTTAGGCACAGGCTTATGTGTTTGAATTCCGCAAAAGCTGTCCGACCGTTAGACTCAAAGATACTATGAACTCATCTTACTTTCGTTCATATTCCTAACTAAATCCATCCCCAAAGATAGACACTCACTATTCTGTTAATGTCCCTAATATGACGAGACATTGATCCGTCTCCCGTGTTGCACCCCGTGGGGTTCTGAGAAAAGACAGGCCCGGGAGGACACCTGTCGATACAGCCAAAAGTAGCCAATGTGAAGTGGTCTCTCACTAATGGGAATGTATTGAATTCTCCAGCTATTCGGGAGATGAAGCGACGCCCCGGTCGTTGATCTAATGCGGCCCAGTGATAGCGAACTGCGCTCATCTTACACGTCATCGCCTTTTCTAATCCTCTGTTGTGCTTCTCCACATTTCAATTGTTCCTTGTGTTGTCTGTTGCCTGGCTACGCTAGCCTCGGTATAATGGGAGCGCTATCATCCCCGGTTGCTGTGTGGTGTGCTGAAATTGCCCAGTCATTCTGAATAGCTAGCCCAACACACGTGGCCCCTCTCATGTTTACCTGATGGCCAGTTTTTGGGGAGTATATGTGTTGGCCTTTTGTAGGTTTGTTAGCTCAACAATTTCTGGACAATTGCACACCTGTGCCTCAGATAAGCACCAGGGCCATTAGAACAGGCAGTGCCATCCTTAGAGACCGTGGTGGTCATTTCCCCAATGTTCTCCGGCTCATAATGGGACCAACTCATTATAGCACAAATGTGTCACACTGCAAAGTGGACCTGTGCTTCACATGTATTATTTCCCTGTCAATTAACTCAGTGATTTGCTTATCGGTCATTGGAGGTGATTTCTTCTGGGAATTTTGCTTTTAGCATTAAAAAACTATAAGATTGATATACATTGCATGTAATCATTGCAGTCAGTACCACCACCAAGTTTGTAGAACCTAGATTCTCTGAGGGCTAGTGGTTTTCAGAGTGCATGGTGAAGGCAGCACTCCAAGTGATTACCTGAACCACAGGGTGACTAGACAACTTGTTCTACTCTCTTACTCTCTCTCTTTCTCTCTCTCTCTCTCTGTCTCTGGCTCTCTCTCTCTGTCTCTCTCTTGCTCGTTCTCTCTGATAGTTGAGCAATCTCCCAGCACACCCTTAGAGAGGCCACTTAGCAGATAACGATGGCGTGTCTCACCCATCCATGATGTGGGGGGTATAGAGAAAGAGAGAGAGAGACAGAGAGAGAGAGAGAGAGAGGGGGTAGAGAGAGAGCGCAAAGCCATCTGCCATTGCTTCATCATTCCTAATGTGCCAGGGAGGAACACAACGGGGGGCTGTGGGCAGTGAACAGGCGATTACCAGCCGTCAACAGCCTCTAGCCCAGTAACAAGCACTGCTGCAAAGCCTATTCTTGGATACTTAGAATTACAATGTTTTTGATTGACAATATTTGATCCTGGGGCTGGAAAGTTATGGGCCTAACGCAAGATATCTATCAGTCATATGTCACTCCACTGGTTCATTTTAGGAATTTTAAGCCATATATATATAGCCATATAATATTAAGCCACTCAATATTTTGTTGTTTGGTAAATTTAAGATTAGTTACCCCAAAGTTCCTCCATAATGCCATAGATTGGGAGAGATCACTGCAACCAGGCGTCATTCTATTTCAAAATGTTTTATTGGTTACCTAATGGTGCACTTGAATTGCAGCGGATCCTATTTACAGAGTATTATGCTCCGTACAGGAGGAGCCAGCACGCGGTCCTAGGTTGCTAAGATACTACAGCTACCATTACCATTAAACCCTGGACTATTGCTTAGTCACTGCAAATTAACCTTTTAAAAAAGCCACATGTATAGTCCAACGTGGATGAAATGACGCTCTAGGGTGTGAATAGCGCAATGGTAAATTCTGGGTCTCGCGTGGGGGTGCTTGAACTGGCTTGGTTTGCTGGTATGCCCCGCACCCCCCAGAGGACTTGCCACCAACTCCCCTCCACGTTTCTGTTTTCCTTGTCAACGCTGCCAGCGGTAGCACACTGGAAAGAGGTGTGGGCTCTCCATACCCCAGGGTCTGGTGTGGGGAATGTTTTGGGGGAATTGCACCTGGGGCCTCGGTCCCCACAGATAGAAAGCTTGTTTACATCACAGCAGCTGTGGGCCTAAATAGACATCTGGGTTCTCTCAGATACAGGGGTTGAAAAAGAAAGCGTGCTCCATGTCTTCTCATGGAGTATGAGGAATTATTGTTGTTTTTCCCTCGTCATTTCTTGGAGCATGACGCTGTGGTATGGGGTTAATGAGAGGCCAAGGAGTTGAGGTGGAGTGGAGGGCATAGGAGTTCAGAAACATTGTGGATGGATTGTGTGCATTGCTGAGTGTGTTTTTTGTTGAGACACATTTTATGTATGTACCACACTATTCACTCTGATTCATTTTTGAAGGGGTCCAAATTTTATATTTCTGTCAAATCTCTTAATCCATGTGCAGGGGCTATAGACTTTTCACCACAAGTTAAGCGTTTATAAGCCCTCAGCACATAAAATAATGTGCACTAAAGATTCCATTGTTTTGGCTCTTGCTTTAAGAACTTACAGTGTGTCCCTGGCAGATCAATCTACAAAAGCATTGCTGTATCATTGACATTTTTAAAACCTAAATGGTCTGATGACACATATTTTGAATACGAGAACTTCCTTTACTTGGCTTATTCTAAAAAGTCGTTAATGTAATATGTTTTTTATAACACAAAGCAGGAACCCAGGTTCTCCATGGTTCTGTGGTTTAACATTGTTTCCTGTGCAACCTAATACCTTCCTTTCACAAAGGTAAACCTGTTATCAGATGAACAATTGCTTTTTATCAGTTTCACAGTTTCCTTCTTTATTTGTTGACTATTTTAAAGTTTTTGTAGTATGGTTTAAAGACTTGGAATATAAAGAATACCTATACGATATTATGTTTCGTTTTGCAGATCTTTTCTAGAGCTCTGTAACGCATTAGTCACACCCTCCGAAACCCAAAAAAAAGGAGGTTAGCCGAGATCTGACAAAGGCCCCATGGCCCGGGTCAGGAGATTATTACTTTGGACAGGGAAAACACCTTGGAAATCCGTTCCAGAGGAGTGAAATTCCAGTACCACTGTCAAATCCATGCACGATGATTAATGGGTTGATTTGGAAAGAGAAAACAGCCTAATCAATCTCTAGCCTGTGACTCAAGACTAGGATGGAACCTACTTGTGCTGGATCACGTACCTGTGAGCACTATGTAAATACTGCACACAAGATAGGTGGAAACATAATGCGCTCATTGACTCAACGACAGACTGCAGAGTTCCTACCATATCAACATTAACTCAACGACAAACTGCAGAGTTCCTACCATGTCAACATTAACTCAACACCAGACTGCAGAGTTCCTACCATATCAACATTAACTCAACGACAAACTGCAGAGTTCCTACCATATCAACATTAACTCAACGACAAACTGCAGAGTTCCTACCATATCAACATTAACTCAACGACAAACTGCTAATCTTTTAGATTTTGTGATTTCCATTTGAGGATGTTATGTAAAGTGGTACATGAAGATACCGATGACATAACTCTGCTGCTATTGTGTTTGGTTAAAAGCAACAGTTACAACCAATGTTGAAGAGCCTTTTGTGTTTATACTTTCTACAACACAAAATTCTGCATATTTACATCACATCTTTGTCAGAAAATGTCCCTTGCATTTTTTTGACTAGTATTTTGGAAAGGCTTTCTGAAAGTCAGCTTTGTTTATGTGTGTGACCCATCATTACCGAATTGCCTCTCGCATGTTTAAAGGAAAGTGGTGTGATGAATCCATGACCTGTTTGACCATTCAAACTTGTTTTGTCGATGGAGAACTTGTAAATAGAGGGTCGGAGTTTGGCTCACTCTGTGCTGACAAAGAGAACATGTCAGCCTGTGAATTATCATGCTGTCAGTGGAGACCCAAACCACGCAAACCAACTGCAGTGACAGGTGCTAAACAGAGACATGCTTTGTTTGCGGGACCAGATATACGTCGTACCAGGAAAAAATGAAGGCCTTCATTATGGGATAAGGAGCCGGGTGTAACGGCTGAATAATCCACATGTTTCCCTGGCGATGCCCACTGTATGGCCTCTGTTGTCCCTCTGGAATGTGGAGACAATACCGTGTCTATTTTTTTTCCTGCCTCATAGAAAGCCTCAGCCAAGACGCCATGCAGTGGACGGATGACTACCAATGGGAACGACCACTGCGGCTGTGTTATATTTAGGATTTATGGCCATCCAAGATCCACGGTGCATGCTGCAAATGGACCACTCGATGAGTTCACAGAGCTCAATTCCGGTAGAACGACAGCACAACAATTGTGAAGGATTCAGTTGAAATTGTGAATGTGTGCAGACGCATACCTACATCCAGTGCCACCTTTTATTGGATTGAAAGTGTCTGGTTGTCCCGGGGCTGCAGTTCTTTTGCTAAAAGCATATTCTTCTCAGAGAATTCATGGGAGTACACTTCACTTCAGGGAGACATTTATAAAATTGTTTATTGCTTTTAAGTTTGTGTAAATCATGAGAAAATACATTGAAATGTTTGCAGCGGGTAATTGATATGAAGTTTTCCTGTGTAAAAGTTATGAACATGACCCAGTGAATGTGATCTATTACGCACCAGAATTAATAAAACAACCCCTTAATCCAAAGATCAGATGTTGTTTTATGAAATGAAATATCCTCAGAGGAGTTCTCTTAATCAAATCCTTACGAAGAATATTGTTTGGAATTCTGGGTGAATGAGGTCACTCAAACATCTGTGGTTCCACAGCATTGTTCTGAATGGCCTCAGCAGCACGGATCAGTCACCACTGGATCCACTCCTATGTTGCCTGCCATGCAAGTTATCTGAGAGGTCCCCATCGTCCAAGTGACCTCACTGTTCAGCTTGGAGCATGGTAGGTAGGGTTTAGCTGTTGCCATGCAAATATTGCATATACCATATATATATATATTAATTATCTTATGCGGTTCAGCACTATGTGACGTTAGGAAGATGGTGCCATTATCTAGCAAACCAATCAACTAATTCATTATTTCTCACATGGGAGGAAATGTCCGGAAATAGAAATGCATCACATCCCAAATTGCATACCTTAAAGCAGCAAATGGAAATGACAGGACGCTACTTATGCACAGTTCACTCATTGTTATCTGTTATGGGTTGCTTTGTTCTGGTTCCAAATGCATCATCCATAGTTTGGATGTCTTTATAGAAGACGTTGCAGAATTGATGGATGTAAAGTTGATGAAATGCCTTTTCAGAATTCTTCATAATGCCTTTTTAGTTTCTGTCCTGATACGGTTGAACCCAGAGCATAGAGGCCCTCTCGTGACTGTTAGCTGTACAATGAGACTCGGACAGTGATCTCTACCGGAGAGTCCGAGAGGTTGGCCGCGGTCAATGTCCTTTTGTGATGTCTGTCGACAAAAGCGCCACACAACGTTGTCAAACAAGCCTCTGTAAAATAAAAGTGCATTATGCTCTGATGCATAGACTGGTACCATCTGGAGTCCTGGCAAGTGACAAACAGATCATTTGGAGACAGAGACTGCAGGCTCTGCTGGACTCCTGTCTCTCTCGTTAGGGGTGAGGGCAGATCTATGCGCTCCACACACGCTAGGGGTAGGCTCACAGAAATGAAAATAGCGAAACAATGGGATACGAGAGCGAGTTAGAGAGAGAGAAAGAGGTATTCTTGCCATTGACAGATATAGACATAAATAAACTCTTTCGATCTCCAAGCATTTTATTTTTGCAGCAATGAAAGAAAAAGAGGTCAGCTTTGAACCTTCCCTCACAACAGCGCAGCAGACATTATTTGGGGAGCAGAACTGCGGGAGAACAAAAAGTGAGCAGCTGGGACGCATGCACTACCAGTGAAACAAAAACAGCCTGTGAAGAAACCCACCACCACCAACCACCACCTGACGGCTGCGGTTCCACTACAATGGCATGGCAGGAAGACGTTGGGCCTCAATAGACTGAGCCCTACAGTAGAGTGGGGCTTAATTGTGCGCCGCTGAAGGCATTTATTATGGTCAGGGCAGTTATCTGGCCCAGATGCGACAGTTGAGGCAGCAGGTATTTAAACTCGTCTTGGAGCCGAGCCAAACAGGAAACTGGAATAATGACAGCTCCAGAGCTGCACTCTGCCGCTCCAGGGCCTCACAAACACCCAGCACTGTATTGCCTAAAGTAAAACGCAGTGCATCACCTTCTATCCTTCAATTGGAAGCTAGTGAACAAAGGCATAACATGATAAAGTGTATGCATTGACTGGTGGTATACGATGTATTTACTTGCAATATTTGGCGACAGCAAGTCTATTTTTCACACGTGTCAAAATTTGTCACACTTGATATTCAGTACAGTTTATTGTTATAGTATATGCAGTAAGAACTGTCGGTCAAAACGTAAATGGAGACAAATTTTGTTTGATACTGCAGCAATGAATGAATAAATGAGGACTAAAACTGCATAATTTCAGAATTTTTCTTCAGCTAAAGAAAGTTATTTACATTACTTTTTAATGTTACCTCGATCTCTAAAAAGGATGCAGAAGAAAATAGCAATAAAAAAGCGTTCCATTTTTGACAAGAGGGGCTGTTTAAGTTGCTTTGACTGTGCTTGGACTAGCTCAGTATGTCCCAGGAGAAGTGGTGGACAGCTTCATAGCAGCACATCATTCAGAATGAGACATGGACTCATGAAAGCAGTGCACTTCTTAGTCAGATCATTGCCATGACAACCACATACCCGGCACAGCCCCCATATCTGAAGTTGCAACAACTTTTCAGTCTCCACTCGGTGGCCTATGTGGGCACACCAACTCTGAATTGAAATAAGAAGACCCAGAGTTTCATCAAAAGTAGCAACAATGAGGCAATGATATTCTTCTGGTTTATATTTTTCAAATAGAAATGTAAAAAAATAACTGGTGGGGTGGCTGCAATTTTTCAGTACACACAGGTTTGACCAGATTAGCGTCACCACTTTATGACAAAGCTGGTGCTTGCAATGGACCAGAATTGCCCTTCTTCCTGTTCACTGATTTCTGACCCCTCTGCAGAGGAAAGCTTTCACAGCTGTTTGGTGTTCCCAACGATGACGCTAGTTGTGAATAGCAGGATGTCCTGCATTCAGTTCCTCTGTGGATCGCCGTGTGGGGTTGCCCAGAATGATGAGGTGAAACGAGCATCAGTAGGTTCCCCAGGGCCATTAGCAACTATTAGTAAGACCACAAGACCACAGTGTTACAGCATGGGGTCAACATGCTCACTTGTCTTAGCCACCTCATGGAAAGTAATAGAGAAATAAGAACGTTCTATATTCTGACCCTTGCGAAAGCTGAGAATGCCCTTTCTTGCGTTGTTCTCTCAAACTGAAAATGCCGTTTTGCAAGGTGTGTGGGTTTCGCTGACAGCGGATGAGCGTTGATAAGACTGTAGGGGTTTGGAGGCTCCAGTGTGGAACTCGGATCTTCTGGTATCCACAGATGATGTGTGAAAAAAAGTAGTATTTGAAGCCTCGTCATCCGTTGTGACGAGTCCTATTAAATACATAAGAGATGAATGGTAGATAAATTAACACATTGATAGTGCCTAAGTGCTCTCAACCAGTCGGTTATGTCTATAGCTACTAAATGCTAAGCTACTCTAACTAAAGCTATGGTAACATCAATAAAGCTTTTAGTTTCTGAATGTCTCTTAAAGTCAAACCTTAAATTCATCACATTAAGGCATAACACCATTGTTTCAAGCTCAGAGCATGTATCTTGTTAGGGATCCATTGCATAAGGGACAGAGACAGTGCATGGTGTTAAATGTTGACCGAACGCCATCAGAATGTGAACGCCCCTGTCCAAGAGGAGGCCAGCTGAGTCGAGCTCACTTCCTGTGGGTCAGGGGCTCCTCTTATGCGACAGTGAAAGGGGACGGTGTGACAGTCTGAATCGGGTTCCTGTTTTTGCCCTTCAATCGAAACTTATCTGCCTGCCAAGTTTCGTCCCACTTTCCACTGAAGGCAGACCCGGGAGTTCTTAGAATATAGAAGTGAAAGAGGGTAGCTGGTCTAGAGTTCACGTGTGTCTGCCTGTTGGGGCTGGTGACTCAAAAATATTGGGGAGGGTAGGATGAAAACCAACCTATGCCATAATTTTATTTTACAAATCTGCACTTTCTTTTTTTCATAATTCATATAATTCTATTTTGCACATACAAGGAACGTGACTTGGTGAATTGGGACATAAAAGACAAAAAGCAACACAATATAAGCCAATAAAAATTACAAAATACTTTATTAAGTTAAGTAAAATTCAATAAGGGAATGTTTGCATTCAAAAGTTTAGAATATACTCTTGGGTTCTAGCTAAATAGAAAGTTATTGAGTGTACGAGAGGCCTTAAGCACATATAAACTATTTATTGTGGTTTCCTGAAGACAGACAAAATCAACATAATGGCTCTTAATCCATCAATCATCATGGTAAATACTTTTTTGTTCAACTAATGTGAACATATTTTGTTGCGGCAGTCTATATACGTTTAGTATACCTACATTGTATACATCTCTGCAATACACTGTGGATGTAGAAGTTGAGAGTGAGACCTATGGCATTGATGTGGGCCTCAGAAGTTACAAAAACTGAAGAATGCCTTTCCAAAAGGCAAATATGTAGATGCCGTATGAGACGCACAAGAAGAGGTAACAATCCAAGATGTTTTTGTCATTGTTTGGCAATGCATTGTTTTACCCCAGCTTTCTGACAGATTTGAAGGGTGTTGAAACACCTTTCATGGGCTGAGATCCTTCTCTTGCCATGTCAACTAAGATCTCATCTGGCAATCCTTGTCTCCAACTACATTAAGCGAACAACTGATCTAAGGTTTGGCTGAGCTTCCCAGACACTGTGTGAGGAAAATAGAAAACATTCTTTCTCACACGTGTTAGAGTAACAGTCATGAGATGGTTAGGGTGGTTCCTAATTGGTTTTGAAGGCTTTTTACAGGCTTTTTACCATGCAACTAATGAAAAGAAAGTTGACTTTTCCAGAGAAAAAGAAAGTCTGAGTTGACTGATGATGCTTCGTATTTCAAAGAGCACATTTCAAGGTTTCAAGGCCTTAGTTGAAACTGCCTTTGTCTCATTCTCTGTTTTTTGGAAGTAATTAGTACTTTGTAGAAGTTGAAACTTATTACTCTACTCTCAAGTTGATGGCGTCTCGTCTCTACCAGGAATATACGTAGACTACTCGTAGCTTCACAGCAGCTTATCACACAGAATATGATCTGACAGACATTCTTTATGTAAGTGTTCACCAACTTTATACATGTTAGTACTGTTAGTCATCAGTGTTTGTGAATGTTCAACATACCTGCTGTTCTTACTTAGTCAACACAATTAGTTGCAAATAAATTAGTTACAGTATGTCCAATGTGCCTCTCTTCTCATGAAAGCAATGCATCTGTTATCACCATGACAACCCATACACAGTGCTCCGCCTCAGTCTTGGTTGAAATGTCTCTTTAGGCTCCTCTTTAAAGTATTTCACGGAAAATGAAATATAAACATAGTTGTACATACTGTATATAGTAATTGTTAGGAAAGGCCTTTCTCACGTCAACAATAAAAACACTGTACAGACGGACACACGCTGCACATTTACCCCTCCATCATGGCAAATCACATATCGCACAAATAACCGGTTGAATGGATTACAGGCTTCCCAAAGGTCCCTTCTCTGTGGCGGGAGGCCGTTATCAGTGGCCTGCGTAGTGCCCTGTGCCCTGTGATTATCAACACTCTGTGACACTGGTGACAGGCTAATGAGTGGTGCCAAAGCGTGACTCATCCCCAGGCCGACTCTCTGCATCCTGGGCTGGAACTGGTGATGACCAGGCCCGATGGCCAGCGTGCTTCCTTTGCCGATATGTCTGATAATGGTCTTAATGAAATCGCCTTAGTTATTTGTTATTTGTATTAAAAAATCAAATAGATAGTTTTTTCCCCCTGCAATCCTGTATTTTTCCATACCCAATATAGATGATCCTTGACTTGTCCTAGTGTCCATTGACACAGTCCCTACCACACACCACATTTTTGCACTGAGTCGTATTTTCTTATTATTACATCAGAAACAAACCAAGAAATTATGATGGGAATTTTTTCCGGTACTTAATCCTTAATGAGGAGTTGTGTTCTGTGATATGGTCGTCTTCACTGTAAACGTAGATTTCTGACCAGAAGGCCTTAGTACCCTAGGTCCGATTATTTTTGCATTTGTTATAACTACAAAGATCACCGTAATATTAAGATAACAACCTGTCAAATAAGAGGTAAAATAGACACATAGATGTAAAGAGTGCATGTTCCTATAATCACAACAGGACTCTAAGATGTGTCACATTAAGTAGGTTGATGCTTTCAGGAGGACTAAAAATGTAATCAAAGTCTAAGTTACATATATTTATTTGTATGTTATCGGGGACGTTTTGATTGAAAGCGTGCAATTCAATCTTATTTGACATGGCCGAGGTAGCTTATCTGCCACCCACAACCCCAAAGAAAGCAGAAAGTATACCGAGAGCTTGAGTTATGCCACTACATAATAAAAAGTCAAAGAATGGAGGTCAGCTATTACCTTGTAATGCAAATAGAGAAAAGACTCTTATTATTTTGGATGACATGCAATACATTGTGTGACCTCTAATTGAACACTGTTTTTTTTACTGTGTGTTTGTGTGTGTGCGTGTGTGTGTGCGTGTGTGTGTGTGTGTGTGCGTGTGCGTGTGTGTGCATGTTCTTGTGTGTTTGTGTGTCTGTGTGCAATCGCATTGTTTCACAATGTGTGAATTATTTAGGAAAGACAGATGATTTGAAGCCATGGAAAATGCTTTGTAGCAACCACAAGCATGCAAAATCCCGAGTTCAATACCTCCCTGTGACTAATCATGTAACTATGTAATTCGGGAGGACAATTCAGAAGGAAATTACTTGCAGGCTCTGTAGCTCCTGGCTTTATTGCTTTTTTTATTATTTGTTCCTATTCTGTGGTCGTTCAAAGGATTGTGCTGTGTTTGTCTTTTGGTCTGTTCCCAACAGTAACACAATACCAGTATGACCTTTGGCTGGTGTCATGAGTATCTTAGGAGATACGAGTAGCATTGTGTTTTCATTTCCCTGTTGCCAAAAATCAGTGGCAACAAGTTCAAAGCAGGGATTCTCTCGGTGTTATCGGTCCTAGCGAAAGCCTTCGTGTTTAATTGCTTTATGGATGGAGGTTATGAGGCTCAGCTTATACTGAGGTTTACTTTCGATTGTCTCTGCCTGGTCTACGACTCTGGGACATTTTCCTCAGACTACGATCTCGGTTTTAACACATCCTGATATCCTCCCGCACGGATATCCTCATTACAGTCTACCTCATTTTGAATGACTCATCCACATTTTCAGCGGTTGCATCCTCAAATGTCTATACAGAAATACAAGGGTTAAGTGGATTTCACTATTTTATTGGAACTGCATACGTTCAAGTTTTAACCGCTGGTCTCAAAGGCGGCGCTTGGAAGTGCATGGCTTCTGGTTTTAGAACTTGGCAGGTCAGTTGTAGACGTGGCTGTTCAGATGAGTGACACTGGCAAGTTTGTAAACTTCTGACACAGATTTTTTCCTAGACTGAGGATTTGATGACTTTACAGTATGGTCGACACGCCTCAAAGAAATACTTCCACATAAGGTTTAGTGAGTTTTTTGGCAGTGGAACTGATTCAAGTATTTAGTATTTAAGCACTATGCATTGTTCTATTTCAATTGTCTGTTAGGATAATATTTACATGTGCTATATCACTTCATGTTATTATTTTTATGTTTCTTTAAATATCCATTGATCGCAATTCCTGTGGTAAATGGTTGTGGCAGGATCTTTTGAATAATTTGGAAAACATTTTGCACATTGACCTCTAATGTCTCCAGATGTTTGTGGGAAGGTCCAAAGGGCTTTTAGGCTGATAATATTAGTAACACATCTTCCACAGGCTATAATGTTACATCCAGTCCTCAATCTATTCTGCCTTTATTGGATTTGCACTCATTATGTCCTTGCAACAGTGATTAAAAGACTCCCTTCATATAGCAATTATGCAGCTGTGGACCCATGGCTAGTGTTTACCGAGATCATGTGGCCTGACAGTCAACCAACACCCTGGCCTGCCACTCTCTCTCTCCTGTGGCCCCAGAGGAAGATGGCATTTACCTCTTGGCATGGTTTGACTGGTGCCCTTTACCCACTGTCTGAGCGGATGGTGTGTTCACCTCGTGGCACACTGTAGCTTTGTAAGCATTGTGCATCGACATGGTGTAGATCGTCGATACGGCAATAACCTCGGTTTTTCATGCGGTGTGGCTGGGCTTGTGTTCTGGCATGGAAAATATCTTAATAGCAGACCCACACAGCAAACCAATACTAGGCTACCATTATGTTGGCCCGGCCATTAGAATGGTTTGATTCTATGTTGTTTGATTTTGTCATTCTGTGGACCGCCCCAAAAACAAATTTTCCAAGCCCCTGGACAGCAGATATCCAGGAGTGGTTACCTAATAGATTTTTCTGCTTCCCTCAGACAGAGAACAATCATGTGTTGTTGTCCCCCCCTCCCTCCCTCCCGAATAGAGTGCACCTACTAAAGGTGAGCAACCAAATATACATGCTGTCAGATATCACCGAAGCTCTCCAATGGGTCAGTGCACAGCTACACTGTGTCAGCCCATTCCATCTTCAGGTCTAGTGCTTAAGGGTCCCAACAAATGAGATAGAAGAAGGTTTTGTACTGTGCTTATAGGCTTCCCAGTGACTCAATGTGCTGCTTCCGGACTGGTGCCATGGAGCGCTTAGAACACACAGCTTGACAGCAAATCAAAGACTATTTGGTGTTTTGTTTCTTTTTTATAAAACAGCATATTTGTGAGGTTTGATGAGCTGGTACTGCTATGGCCGAGCCGCCTAGAGGTCTCAGTTTGGATCTGTAGCAGTAGATCTTTCATGACCTGAGCCATCAGGCTTGCTAACGAATAATACATTATGTTAATCTGTGCATAAAAGTTGCACCTATTATGTTTTTAATTAAGGATTATGTGTTATTATGTATTTGATTACGAAAACAGAGATCCATAAGAAATGGCACTGAGAAGCAGAAAGGGATATTGCATCAAATGTATAGTATAATACCATTCCTACTTCATTGTATTGGATTGTTGAGATTATGGCATAATGCTTATTGGTTTAAGTGGCTTTTAGAAATAAAGAGCAAAGGCTGAGATTGAATACTTTGCCGAAACCTGAACGTGCATGGCTTCCGATCTGTTCTTTCAAGCACTATCTCTCCACAAGGCAGCAGTGCCGTATCTATGGCAACGCTTGCTCAAACAATCGAGGTAGGAAGCCAATTTGAGACCAAATATGGTGGTCACTGTCACTGGATGTGTGCGTCATCCTGTGTTGAGAAGTGAAAAATACCAAAGCATAAGTGCATTTGTGTGGTTGTGTCCCGAGCAGCACGTGAGGTTATGCAACATGCCGGTACACGGAACACAATCCATCAACCCTTTATGATGTGCACCGCTTTGTTGCGTCTGTCAATCAGGAAACAAATTGTCAATTTGAAAAACGCATCCTATGAGAGAGCATTGTTCTCCTTGGGAACAGTGCGTCTCTGTCTACGGTCAGCGCTGCTCTTTGTCACAGGGGCATAGGGAGGTCTGGAAGGGTTCAGAAGATGAGATTGGAGGGAGCTCTCACGCACGGCCCTGCAGCCTGAGTCCCAGAGGGCTTTTACCCTATAGTGTCATTGGGGGTTCACTTCTCATGGCCTGCCTGGAATGCCAGCAGTAACCCCGAGTCCAACAATGAGGGTGTTTCATTGTGAGCTCGATAACGCTGCTCCAGTGGGTGGGTCATCACACCGGAGGTTTAGGGCTCGAATGCTACTTTAGTTTGGTCATTCCACCATAGCCGGTGTCTGCGGGAGGCCGTGTCTCTGCCATTGCGGTAATGTTCCGGCGCATTGAGCAGCGAGCCTCTTGCTGTGACCGAGAAACATGGCCTATTTGTAATCCCAATTAAATTATTCAAGCCAAACAGTGGAAAAACAAACACCCCACAGAACATCCCATGCGGTCCTGTTATGTGTCCGTAAGCAATACGCCTCAGGCTTCGTTTTGTTTTTGTAATAAAGTCGAAATGTGGAATCCCGCATTGTTTGGCGTGTAGAATATCAAAGTGTTATGAACGCAGCCGCGTTTTTTAGTTCATCCCGGGAAGGAATTTGAAAGTGCCAGAATCAACAAAGCAACAATCCGTGGAAGCATAGATTGCTTTCTCTAATATCATTAGGATCTTATCCAGAACCGAAACAATAAACGATGGGCCCCTCTTGGAAATTGGACCTCTGAAACAACAAGTCGTGTGTTAGGTATCTGAAATATACCACATATGCTGTGTGTGTGTTCACTGGGTGTGTTTGTTTGTGTGTGTGTGTGTGTGTGTGTGTGTGTGTGTGTGTGTGTGTGTGTGTGTACGTGTGCGTGAACAGCAATCATAGTCAGATGGGTTTCAGCTGTCTGCAGAGGCACTAAGTGAATCAGTGCTGCCTTAGTCTGGTCACAGAGGGGATAGATGGCACAGGACAGAGACGCTCTGCAAGCAGCCTGCGATTTCTATTTTGTATACTTAGTGACATCCTGACACCCTAACATCGCGTGCACAGAGACCCTGAATTTGGTGGACATTCTTAAATGATCCTATAAACCATGACTTAGCATTTTGGGTTCATGCTCATAGCAATAATTTGGATTTAAAATGTAACAGTAAATGGTGAATAACATTGAAAAAGCACATCTACTGTAGGCTGTGTGGGATCAGAAATATAGATAAGATGTTTTCTATGTACCGATGAACCTGTCCAGGGTCTCACAGTCCAAGTTCTCGGCTTGGATAGGCTCCAGCCCACCGCCCAATGATCGATAACGAAGTGTTAGGATCTGGATAGGGCTGCCCTAAGAAATCGTTTGAAAGTGAACACACACAGTATCTATCTATTCTATCTTGTGTCCCACGGCATTCTTTGTTCAGGTTGAAGTGGCCAGCTGTGCTACACAGTTGAGCGTATTGATCGTCCCACAGTTTCAATTGCCATCCGACCTATTGTGTCCGATACGCTTCACCACCGAAAGAACACAGATCAAAGTGTTTCCTATGTGCATATAAAACCACAAAGACTAGGGAGAAGTCAGGGGAGTTTGCACTGCACACGAACATTCTATGGTAATTTTCAAGTCTGTGAATTCACTCTGTGAATGGAACAATGGCACATTGGTACAGAGGGAACATGGTCTAAAACGTTCTCCAATTGTCCAGGGAGAACTAAAGGCGTGGTTCTTGTTTCATCTCTCATCTGGTTCAAGGGGACAGTCTGATCATGTGTTTGTGAACAGTAAATCTTTTTTTTTTTTTTACTTTACGTTTGCTCTCATCATTGTCCTTTTAAAAATCCATACGCTGTAAATCTGTAAACGAACCTTGTTCCTTACCAGTAACGTTAAGGTGAAACCTAGCTTTTCTTTGCTGTGCGTAAACTGCAGCGCGAAGCGCTTCTGTTCTAATTGACACTCATTTCCGCGTGCTGTGATAATCTGCTGTGCCAAAGCTGCTAACTCTTGTCTATAGGTGTCAGGTAGTTAGCGTGTCGGGGCTGAGAGGCGACGGCTCCATTAGGTTGTGCAGTGTAAGCCCCAGCTGTCGGTTGGATGGAGCGCCGCGGCTATCAGTGCCAGCATCTCCACGCCGCTCTTTTCAAACAGCTTCCACTTCATCAGCGTTATTTCTTTCTCCGGAGCGTAAACTCTGGAAAACCAAACTGAAAGCCTCCATAAACAAACTCCCCGTCCCCTCGGTATCCCTTCATCCTTTCCATCCTATGATTGCTGACAACCCTCCCCACCCACCCTCCTCCTTCTCCTCCTCCTCTCCGCAGCCCCACCCTCGCTTTCACCCCCAACTAGTTTCCCCTCTACCCTGTTTGACTGCGTGCGGTGTGAACTTGGCCCAGTACGTGACAGCACACAACCAAAGTGCGTGTGTGCACTTGGAGAGGTGGGGGTTGGGTTGTGGCCCTAGGAAAGGAGAGAACCCGTTTTCTGGTGAAACTGAAAGCAGGTGTTTGTGTGTGTTACTCTTTCGCTAGACTGCTGCTGGCTAGACAAGTGGCACATCAGCATGGCTTAAACAGGCTTGGGTGATGGGAGAGGGGAGATTTGAGAGGGGGGAGAGGGGTCGTTAGTTGGATAATGAGCTCGCATACAGGCAGGAGATCCTATTGTTCCAATCTGGGCACTCCCTTGGATAGCCTAAATGAGCTTCATTATAGGAGGGGCCCAAATATTTACAGTGCCTTTTGTGGTGTTTGTGTTGGCTAGCCGGGCGGCAGCAGAAGTCCTTCAACACAATGGGTGCCGATGTGTCCCCCTCCCTGTCTCTGTTTCACCTTCCCTCTCTCAGTATCTCTCTCTGGCCCTCTCGCTGCCCTCTCCGTCCCGTCTCTCTTAATCAATCACTCTCCCTCTCACACTTCAGGGGACGGTGGGGAGAGGAAGGTTAACGGTGACGGCGCCACGTCGGACTGACCCGCCCGGTTGCCGGTCGTTGGTGAGCCCCGCGGGGATGAGACGGGGAGTGATGGGGCCCCCACTGGGTGAGCGGGGCCAACGGGGCCGATCCCCCCGCATTTCCCTGGACGCATCACGCCGAGCCCTTTCATGGCGTGAGGAGATAGGAGCCAGCGAGTCTGTCCACTTTGATCATGCGTTCCTCCTAAGAGCCCACTGCCCTCTCACAGCAGGAAGTGCCGGAGTGTTAGGCCGAGAGGGGGTTGCGTTCTGCCCTCTGCCAGGCCCACCTTCCAACCGTGTATCTACCGAGACAGCCTCTTTCGTCCCTCACGCTACGGTTTAGCAGGGGGGACACTGTTAGTTAGAGTTCCATGATGGAGACCTGCCTAGTCGAAGACCACGTGGTTATTTGTGTGTGTGTGTTTTATCATTTACTGTTGGAGCTAGGGGTGTTAAAATATGCTGAAGGTTAGCATACCGAATGTAATTAAAGGAAAGTCTCCATTCATCCTCTCCTTGTCAATCCTCTATCTTAGTAGTGGAGAGGACGTTCTGTGGCTGTGTACTGAAAGAGCGGCAAAAAGAGATCAGTCGCAACTTTTAAACGACATTTTGATGGAACACCAATCATAAAAACCGCCGTAAGAATTGAAAGTGCATGTTATTTAATTCAGCATTGACCCACAGTTTTCCATATGTAACTTACTGTGGATCGTGATTTAGGGTTAAATATGCTCTTGGCATTTTTTTTATTTTTAAAGCTCTTAAATTCCAACTCCCATAAAATGAGAAATCCTGTTCCTTTATTCCCTAGAACTTGATGTATCTTGATGTAAAATAACTAGGATGCTGCTTCAACGTAATTTCAACAATCTCAGCAGGAAACACACTCGCACGCCGTTCTGCCTTGTTTCGGAGATTCAAGCGGTTAATTTTACGACTGTGAGTCGTTTCCATGTGCCTATTATGAAAATCCGAACTAAATTACGTGCCGACGGAGGCACCGTTTCACCTTGTGGTTCGGGTCAGTCACATACTCGCTCGTCTGCAAACCAAGAGAAAAACATATATATGACAACCATGTTCTCGGGGATGAAGTAGTTGCAATTTGATGTGACTTGCGTACTGTACATATCGAGACATTGTAAGAGGACCATTACTCAGAGCAAATTGCTCTCGGCATTGTATGAGTCAGGATGGGCTTTTAGAACAATGAGCCCAAAATCCATCATGATTGTTTGAAAAATAATAAATAAAACGATATTAGCCCTAGGAATGTAGTATTGAATCAACAATCATATTTGATGATATAAATGATTACATCCGGAGACTTCCGGAGAAATCAAATACAGCCGGTTGGAAAGGCACTTGCTGGCCCTATTTATTCTCAGTTTACATTAGTTTATGATTATAATTAACTTTATTATTAATCCATCCATCTGTTATCAAAACCACTTATCCTATGCAGGGTCGCAGGGGGCTTGACCCTATCCCAGCCGACAGCGGGCGAGAGGGGGGTACACCCTGGACAGATCGCCAGTCCATCGCAGGGCTAACATATAGACATACAACAACTCACACCTACAGACAATTTAGAGTCACCAATCAACCTGCATGTTTTTGGACTGTGAGAGGAAACCAGAGTACCCGAAGGAAACCCACGCTAAAATGTGGAAAACATGCAAACTCCACACAGAAAGGCCCTCAGGTGGGGATTGAACCCAGGACCTTCTTACTGTGAGGTAATAGTGCTAACCACTGCGCCACTGTGCTGCCCTTTATTAACTATAATTTTGCATAATTGTAGATTGTTGAAATCCATGCAGTTAGTGAATAGACACATTTACCAAAGCAGAAGCATCTTTCTACACACCGTATATATCTCGTCAACCACATGAAACACTGTAATCACCCAGAGATTGCAATTACATATAGGTCATATCCAGGGGATCTGGGGTTTTCAGTGTTTTCGGGGTTGAGAATGCTTTCCGTTTTTCTCAAGTAAGGTTTATTGATATAAATCCCCTATTTCATTATGTGGCAATATATGTCGTCAACTAGGGACGTTACCGGAGTGTCCGTGATCCCCCCCCCCCCCCCTCCCTCACCACCCTGTCGTCCAGCACCAGACTTCTCGGCCATTATCCCTCTGTGCAACGTGAAGAAATTCTGCATTCCAAACATTAGTTCTTAAGATGGGGCACGTTCTAAGGAAGCGCAGCACATGGTTGATTACCCGGCCCTCTCTCCTTACTCTTCAGTCAGTTTCCGAAAGCCACAGTTGATCTCTCCCGCTTATTCAAGTCATATGTGGAGAGATCCCCCAGTTTCCTTTTTGAGGCCCCATTGTAAGGGCCGCATTACTCTGGGATTGACGTAAATATGCCATAAAATCTCTGAGCGCCGCTGGGGACTTTGCCTTGCATGTCTGTCGAACCATTGGTCAGATTGCGGTACACGCGGAGTCTGAGCCAGGGGACTGAGCGTCGCCCCTCACTCATCCACAACAAGTACTCTGCTGGCAGGCCACGGTGGGACTCCTCGCGTGCAGCTGGAGCTGGAGCTGGGAGCACGGTGCTCCATCATTCCATCTCGGAAACCACTAAGGAATGCACTGTGCCATTATGTTCTGTGTGTGTGTGTGTGTGTGTGTGTGCGCGCGTGTGTGCTTGTGTGAACTTGTGTCTATTTATTTTTCCAGTTGCTCTGTTGAAAGTGCTTCTTTAGACGGAATCGTCCTGTGATGTGGCATTTGGACCCCGCAAGCTGGAACAGAAAGTGGAAGACACACATCAAGAAACACTCATCAAGGTGCCAATACAGTGTGTCTTTTTCCAGCTTGGATTCGATCCTATGTGACCAATCTGGACTAAGTGGGGCCATGTGTTTTCCTAAATAATTTCATTAGAAGTGGAAGAGGGGCTTTTTTGGTTCTTGGTGAACCCCCAGCATGAGCATTATAGTTTTCAATGTAGAGGGAAACTCTAGATTTTCAAAGAATGTGATTAACATCCCACTCGGGCCCAGAGAGGCCTACAGTGCATTCTAATGGTATTCAGATATGTGCCCTTTGTGGCGTTCTGACGTCATATTTTTATATGAAGGAGCCCACAACATGTTGTGCTCTCTAATTTCCTCCTTGAGTAAATGTTTTGCCTGTGATTTGAAGGCGATGCCGTCCAAACCACACAGAACATGTGCATTATAACTAAATCAATTTGGCTTGTAATCTTTGCTAGTGTTGGGGCATGGGTCCCCAACAACACCCAGCATGCTCTTTGCAATCTCTCAGAATATGTTGAAGGAGGTCAAAGGTGTCGCTGTTAGAGATGATGTCACACCTCAGCGTGCGATACGGCTGTGAATAATGGAACTCCCAGAGGAGGGCCTCCATTGTCTGCCTTATTGATTTATAGAGGCAGTTAAATTCCAGCCTGTCAAACACATCGAGCCCCTCCCCTCGCCACTCTAGATTTACTCCCACACACGGTGTCGTCCACCGACATCATGGTCAGTAGGTAAATTACCTATGGAGCGTGTGATTTGTCACGTCCCCAATGTTAAGGCAGACTTATTGGATCGGTTCCCCTGGGCTCTCATTACGTCGACCGAACCCCTCGGTCCCCCTGCAGCCTGTTGTTGCTAAGGCAGGCTGAAATAATGGCCACCAGCAGCATTGTGTAAGAGTGTCAGCCTGCGTCTCTGGGAACCCAGTGACACGCGGGCGTCCAGGCCAGCAGACCGTGCGGGGGGGGGGGGGGGTTAGTGTGTGTGCTCGGGGTCGCAGACAGGCCGCTCGGCCACCTCAGGCCGTCTGCTGCCTTCTCACCCTCCCGAACTGTCACTGTGTCCACATTTAGTCTTCAGCCTGCGTGTTGATCAGAATAAATTACCCCAGAGACTGCATGCGTATGCCACTGTTTCTCTCGCCAGCACAGTGGACTTCTGCTTTCACACTGCTCTTTATTCTTTAATGATTGGATGAGCCACGTTTCTGTGGTTTTTATGCTGAAGTTGACAAAGCAAATTCATGGTAAAAACCAACACAAATTATGTTGGGACATCCGACATTTTGTCTGTCTTGTGCAAAAAAGAATGCCTCACTGCTAATAGCGACATTTTGTGATTTTCTTTCTTTTCTTTTTTATTCAAACAAATCTCTGTTTGCAAGATGGTCAAAGGCAATAGTTTTGATGGCTCATCATCTTTTCAAAACAAATGTCCATGTACAGTGACTGATGAGTTTTGTGGTTTCAGTTACAAAACCTGAAAGGATGTTTGTTCAGGTGTGCTGTTTTTAAGATCCATCATAATGGACTTCAGTTCCGTTACATGCCAACCCGGACACTTTGTACTAAAGGCAATATTTTTATTCTATGCTTTGTTCTCAGACTTCCCATAGTTTCAGTGCATTCAAATATTCTACATAGAAATCAAAGTTGGTTTTAAGTCAACTATAAATTGTCTATAAACTACAAAGACTGGACAAAGGAAAATGCAGTTAGTCCCTTAAAGATATACCATATCATCTCAATCACAACAACCACAATCCACTCCAGAATTGTAAATGTTAAAATTATACAACTAGCGCAAATTAATGTGTTTACAAAGATCAGTGTTCTCTGAAACTAGCAAACACAAAGGAACGACTAATGCCTGACATGACCTTGTTAATACAGCCCAGCTACCTTTCAAACCCATAAACATTCACTTAAAGTGATGACAGAGTAAGCCTAGTCCATCCCTAATAAATTGAGCTGTCCAATATGTCCCAGTGTCCCTGGGAATTTATTTTATTTAAGTAGAAGCCCCTTCTGTACAGCACTCATACACACAAAAAATTCCTCTTTCTATTCGACAGCCATTAACATTTTCTCTGTAAGACCACTACTGTTCCAGGCTACTTATTAAAACCTATGCTATTAACAAATCCGACTCTGTTAAAAAAAAAAAATCAGCTTTACTTTGTAGTGTTGTGTAATAACCATGTACGATAAGTCAAACTAGAGGAAAAACCATACATAGTTGAGGTGAGCTTATGTTGATGGGGAAGTTAAGTTAATAAAGGGGGAAGCATAAGGCCACTTCCTTGTTGGCTCGCTGATTAACAATCAATCAATGACTCACCGCCATTGTCATCTTTCATAGATTACCTTCAGAATGACAGCATTTTTCCCCCCAGTCATGCATTTCATCAAGCATCAGTGATGCAAGTGACATGTGTTTTCTCTTTAAGTGATGCATGCCTTTAGATTCCGAGTGGAAGAGCTATACTAAATGTGTTCTATGCGTAAGTGTAGAATGTTTTCATATAACGTGTTAATTATGATTCATGATGTCATTGCGTATGTAGCTGTGGAGTACCAAGCTAAGTAGCCTAGTTTTGATCACATAGTTCAAAATTGTGCATCAAGCCCCCACAACACATTTTAAGTCATTTTAAATATGCATGTTAATCTACCACGTGTCTTGTGTCTTGAACTTTTTCTCTCAGCAGTGGTTCATCAACAACGTACAGACATACCTATTCTTCTCGCATGTGTAAGAGACCTCCTCAAGCATGCTTGTTCGTCTTCACAAGTACAGTATTGTGAACGCTGATTGAGGTGGTAACCCTACAGAGAGTGGCTTTCTAAAAGTTTTAGGTTTAAGGGCATCTCTGAGCTATGACTCTAAGAATTCGTTCTGAGAATTGCACTGGTTCTGGCATGAAATAATGAGACATAATGATAGTGCTGGACCAGGCAAGAGCAATAGAAAAACAATTTCGCAAAGACATCATTCTGACCTGGTCAGCGGTATGTTCTTGTGTGTTTACACTTGGAAAGGGAAGAAATTGCTGGAGTGTAACCACACTTGAAGAATGTGTCTTGATTGCTATCTCGCATGTCACATATATACATTCTGAAAGTGAGGAATGTTGGCGTCGTGGGGGGGGGGGGGGGGGGGGGGGGGGGG
>JAVQJS010022081.1:0-12716 GCA_036024795.1 Galaxias rostratus | reverse complement strand
TGTGTGTGTGTCACACACACACACACACACACACACACACACACACACACACACACACACACACACACACACACACACAAGGCTTTGAGAGACGAGCAGAACCAAGGGATCCCATGCTGATAGTAATTATCTGCGCGTTTGTGCAGGGCGTACAACGCTGTAGACATAATACGAGCAGTGGAATAATTTCTTGGCTCTATAGGTTGGGATGAAGTGTATAGTTCTTTCTTGTGAGACGTGTTGGTTTTACACATTGTTAAGTGGTTGGGTGCGTAACTTCCTCAAGAAGGCTGGTTCTAGAGACTTAAAGGATTATTTAATGGAGGAGCACAGACCTGCCATATCAAATAGGGCAATGCAAGCCAGTGATTGAAAATGCTTTTGGGAAAAAAGGGTAAATAATTGAAAAGTGAACAACTTGGCGTCCTTGGGTTTGCGTGTGTGTGTTTTATTACTTTAATCTGCATGCACATATGCTTCTCTAGAATCTAAATGTGATTCTCTCTCTATCTGTCAGTCCCCAGGGCTATTCCCTTTGAGCGGCTCTTTCTCTCTCTGCAGGTCCAGACAAATTACCGCCTGGTCCTGGTGATACAATAAATACCGCAAAATAGTTATCGACTAAATCGTACATCTCCAACAGCATCCAGAAACAAACATAAAAAGCATTTCTTTTCATCTCTCCGATACCCAAAATTGTAATTAAACTTACAATAATCCAAACTACGAACTCATTTACTGCATTCTAATAATTATAATAATAATACTTCCTATTCTATATTGTCTTTTCCGTATACAAATCCAAAACAAATAATTTTCAGTAAACGAGCAGAGGAGCATACCCTGTTTAAAACAAATGAATGTTGCCACAGCAATTTCAAAGTCCTCCCTATTCATCACTGTTACAGACGATTCTCTGTCTGGTTCCCTACCAACTCAAATTCACCTCTTCTAATAACCCCGTGGCACGGTGAAAAATGGCGCCCTTTTCAGTCCTTCACTGGAACAATTTAGTGTGATTTAACACAGCTGCTAATTTCCAAAAGAGCTGCAGAGTGTGTCACATGAGGAAACGGTCTATTTCCCCTGCCCACACGGCTGGCTGATGAAGTCCTGCTGCTCCAGAGGGAGAGAGGGAGGAGGGGCTCTGTGGGAGAGGCTGGGACTAAAGGACACGGCATGCGTGGCTCACAGAGCCACAGTGGAGCCTCGGCCCCGTTAAACATCCATCACGTGTTTAGAAACGACTGCTCGCTGCCCTCAGCTTCAGCACCAGAGCCCCTGCTGCGTGACGCCCGCCCCCTGGCGGTCCACCGCACTGCCAATGCCCCTACGTGAGGAAGCCAGTGGGCCTGGAGTGACGGTCCTGACCGGACGCTCTGGGGAGACATGGCAATGAGGGGGCGGGAGCCTCCTAACAAAAGGCTTAGTTGTGACATCATTAGCGTCGACACATCCCCCCCCCCCCCCCCGGGGGCGGTTTAACTTGGTTATAAAGCGGTGGATTTCAGTGTAGCCCGTGAATAATGTGGCGTGGGCCATTCACCTGATATCTCCTCTGACGTCAGCAGAGGGGAGACTTTGCTCGAGCGAGGCGATGGGGGGAAAGATACCCTTCTCTCTGAAGCGAAACAGACTAAATATAGACGCCTTACAAAAGCCTGACGCAAACCGGATCTTGGCTCTGACCGGTCGTACCGCGGCGAGCCCGGCAGCCTCCCGATCCTCAACGCGCGCGCCGTTATTCATTTTGGAGCGCCGCGAGACTCCTCTGCTCCGACAGTTTAATTCCAAAGCCATAAAGAGTGGAGATGCGAGAAGTGCCATGCTGACTCGGAGACTGATCTCTATATCTAATCGGCCATGCCGTCATAAAACGCATCGAGCAGAAGCGAGGGACTTCGCTTTGCATTTCCTATTTCCACAGTATACGGTCCTGATACCGGACTCCACACCGTCAGGGCCCGCCTGTCCACGGGCGTGTTGGACGGACGCCAGTGGCTGTACCTTTTGCGTAGGTCGATGGTGAGGTTCTTCTTGATGGCCGTGCCATCCTCCAGGGAGAGGGGGGCGTCGCGGATGGACAGGGGCAGCACCAGGGTGTCCTGGGTCCCGGGCAGGGCCTCGTCCTCCCCGCCCTGTCGGCCCAGGTGCTGCTTGGCGTAGTCAAAGCCCTGCACAGGCTGCAGAGAGGGAGGGAAGGCCCGTGTTGGAATATTGATAAGTCAAGTACATGAAGGGCCTTCACTTTCTCATTGAAGACACGCACACACGCACGCACACACACACACACACACACACACACACACACACACACACACACACACACACACACACACACACACACACACAAAAGTTAGCCACACACAATATTTGAAAATAACTTAATAAAAGATGAGGCTTTTTGCAGATCTGAGAATGATTCTGAGAACGTCGCTCATTGACGAGCCGCTTTAGGCGTGAATTTGATAAACCCTGCTTTTAGGAAATCTTGTTTCATCATTCTTCCCTGCTTGTGTCAGAGTGACAGGGGATGGAGCCATTGTGTGTGTGTGTGTGTGTATGACTCCTCCAGGTTCCTCACAGTGCAGTCTGAGCTAGTGAGGCACCAAAGAGGAGAGACACTTGGCAGTGTCTAAGTTTCACTTGTCACATGACGCCACACCATTCCATACAGCAGCAGGAGCATTAAGAGAGTCATACACACAAACACACACACACACACACACACACACACACACACACACACACACACACACACACACCACACAAAGACCAACATGCAAGCCCTTCCTGAAAGATTCAGCGGTGCTCCGCACAGAGTGTCATCATTTGTCATTCACACATCACTGCTTCGCTGCGCCCGTGGAGAAATCAATTTAAGCCGTTCCCCTGAAGAAACCAAACACACGCGCGCACTGGCGCACGCCAGCTATCAGGCTGAGGTGTGGCTCGTGATGAAGTCCTCACGCAGACTCACATTTCAGCGGTGGCTACAGAGGGGAGGCTGTCAGCGGGGGGTCGGGCCGGGGAAACGGGGCGGCGCAGAAGCAGAGGGGGCTAACGCCGTGGAGACAGTCGCAGAGCGGCCCTCACAGCAAAGCCCTAGGCGTTCTGACCGGACCAGAGCTCTTCACAAACGGGGAAGGCTTTAGAGGGGCCACCGCACGCTACCGCCTTCTAATTATTCATCCAGGGCAGCGGTGGGAAACATGGGATAAAAGCCCACAAAGGCCAGTGTGGTGCAAACACACACACACGCACGCACGCACACGCACACACACACACACACACACACACACACACACAGAGGTTGCAAAGTCTGCCTGAAACGCCATTTCCATACTAAGCCGTTTACAATGGTCCACACATGCACAGGTTTAGCATTTCAAATTCGCCATTTGAAAAAAAATATTGCCCTCCCACACAAATTGCACATTACTCAGCACAGAATGCAGTATCTTTTAGAAACCAGGTCAGATTGTGGGACAGAAAGAAAGAAGCCCAGCAAACCAATGTCCTCCGTGAGTCATTGGCTGCATGTCACCCTGAAGGACCCCCAGTGTCTATACAGTGGTCATATGCCGTGGGAATAGGACGTATTCAGAAGCATGATATTGGCCTGGACCATGCCAGTCATTAGTGGCCCGACTGATCGTCCTTTGCCCTACTCTGATATAGATGAACATCTGACCTTATTCTTACATTACCAAACAAATACTCTACACAAGAAGTCCAACCCCCGAAAAAATGCTTGCAACACACAATTGGATTCAGTGGGGCATGACATGGTCAAATGAACTGTGCACTCGACACAAACACACTGGGCCTCTCCTGTGCTTTTCCATATTGCTCTTCGTTTGCATTTAGAGCGGCAGCATAAACCAACTACCAGATGGCTCTCCGATAGGTCAGTTACTGTTTTATTGATCCCAGCTGCAATTCAGCAAACAAAGCCAGTCGATTGCACAGCTCTGATATACAGAAATAACCTTGTATGAAGCGGATCAATGAGCTGCCTTTCTGTGTTTGCCAAGAATGTAACATAGCATGAGGAATTAAGGTTGAATGTCAGAGATCCACCACCTGATTGGTTCATCTCAAGCTAATCAATCCTGATTTCTGTTGAACAAAATCTTGCGTTTTTGCAGTGTAGGTGCCTTCAACATAAGAGAAAATGGTGTCCTGCACTCTTCTTGTGCCCTCAGAGGTGTAGGCGACTGGATGGAGGCTGTTGGCCCAGCACGATAGTAAACGCATAGGCACCCAGCAATGCCTCAGCAGTCTCCCTTAAACTGACACACACACGTCCACACCACCCAAAACAGCATAAAAACAGCACCCTTACCTGATGGAAGTACCCCACATCTCTCCTGTACACCGTCTGGAAACAACGAGACGTCTGTCAGAGAGGCCGCTCCCCATGTTCTGTGTGGACCGGTGGGTCTGTATGCTGGGCCTACCTTAGCGCGCGGGTTGAGGTTGCCGATAGCGTCGGCTTTGAAGTCGCTTTTGTTTTTTCTGCAGAGCACAGCCGTGATGATGATGATGATGAGCGTTACCACGGCGATGGGCGCCAGCACCGCGGCAATGATCCACAGGTTGTTATGAGGGTTCTTGACCACAGCTAACGAGAGAGAGAGAGAGAGAGAGAGAGAGAGAGAGAGAGAGAGAGAGAGAGAGAGAGAGAGAGAGAGAGAGAGAGGGATATAGAGAGACAGGGTTACAGAGTTTGTGTGTGCGTGTCTGCCACGGTTAGTGTTTCAGCTGGTGTCTCCTAATGAGGGGATGTGTGTGGAGTGTTTCATGCAGCTCGTGTCTGTACAGCTATGTCTGAAGAACACCCACGCTGACCCACAGACAGCACACATCCTTGGGCTCATTTAGCTCCATGTTAGCTTCACCAGTAGGACAGTGGAAAACATGGCCCAACAGTGGCCCTATCCCCGTCATCCCTGTCCCCCCTCTCTCCTCGCCTTACTTCTGTCAAAGTCTTCCCGTCCCTCTCCCCCTGCAGGGAGAGTGTGTGTTCACAGAGGGAGGTGAGCTGCTTAAACATAGTCCAGCCCCGAGCGCTTCATGGAGATTAGCAAGCGAGCATGTCTCTCAGCTGGAGCACGGCTCTCTCTCTTTCTCCTACTGTACTACAAAAGAAAACTGGCCACATGGCTTACTCTCGATCCTTTTTCCTGTCTGCTCTCCTTTTCTGTGTTCCCGTCTCTCTGTCCGGTGAGGCAGTGACAGTAAGGCAGCTCTGGTAAGCTTACGTTCCGCCTGCAGCTGGACGAAGTAGCCCAGTGTGAGGGCCATGGTCTGCGAGTCCACCGTGTTGAGCAGCTTGGCGGCGGAGGTGCCCGGCAGCGGGACGCCGTTCTGCTGCGCATAGTAGGTCAGCTCCCCTGGGTTCCTTGGCCCTGCCACACGCCGGATACTCACCATCTGGGGAGACGAGACACAACAATCCAGCCGCCGCACATGGACCGGCCCGCGTTCTCTGACACTCTCTCCCTCGTCGTAATGAGCTGTATGTCTTTAAGCATGCACTGTACTTATGCAAAGTATGCACTCTCTGTAAAGGCACTGCGGATGGTAAGCCATGGAAGAAACGGTCTGTTCAATACAATGTAATCACAGGCGTGGCAAAGTAATAGCACATTATTGTTGCGAACCGCTTGAGCTCTGGTTGATTTGGATAAGCAATTAAATGACCATAAGCAAAAAGCCCATAATTAGCTCAAACTGTGAGTGTGTGTGCCTCTCAGTGGTTACATAACCATACATCTTTATATCCGCTGCTTTCATAACTACTTTCCTATTACCAATTATTTTCTATTGAGGACACAACACAGAAAAATCAGTTCACACAGTGTGTTGCCTTAAATTATCATATATTAATAAATCGTAAAACAACAACATCTTTGGGTTCCATTTAAATAAATGCCTCTTTCAGAAAACGCAGAGACCGGCCTATGCCAGTCAGCGGCAGCGTTGGCTGGGCTCCTCTCGTCTCCCGTGGCCCCTCACCTGGACCGTGTAGCTGTCCACGGTGGTGGCCCTCCGGAAGCGAGTGCCCTGCTGGCCCGCCTCCACAAACAGCTCAGCCAGCCTCTGCTCCATCAGGCTGGCAAAGCTCTGGTACTGGGTCTCCAGTGTAGCATTATCCACATCCTGGATGACTGGGCCGACGGAGAGCAGCCGAGAGGAGGGAGGATGGGGAACGAAGGGGGATGTGACAAAACAGATGAGGGGGAGAAAACAAGGTGATGTCAAGGGTATGAGAGGGAGCCATTATATAGAAAGAGTGGATGTTCAGTGAATGTGGAGATGTAAGATAATTGGCTCCCATTTGGAGCAATAAAAAAGAAAAGAAAAAGAGAGAGAGAGAGAGAGGGCGAGAGAGAGAGAGAGAGAGAGAGGGGGCGAGAGGCTGGGACAGGATGTGGTCGAGTGCATAGATAGGTGGTGGTGTTAAAAGCCTTGGCTCTCAATGTCCCTCTGGTCCAGGGAGCAGTGACTCATTAGCGGCGGGCTGACCTTGGAGCGGGTCCTGCCTCTTGGCTCCACTAGCACAAGGTAAAGCCACAATAGGATCAATAGAAACTCGGGCAAACGACAGGACTCTGTCCACACTGAGGCTCATATCACATATCTCAGGCTCTATGGAACTGGAGATGAGCCGCCTTGCTCAGAATTCTGCAAAATGTGTAAGTTTAACCTGAGTTTGGCAGTGTAAGCTTATTTGCCTAATGAGATTGATGTTAGTCAAACCTGCAAGTACTATCAAGAGAAAGTGAAGTTCAGCTGTACTGATCGGGACAACCTATACCTACAATCCCACAGGGCGTACCAACGCTGATACAGATGCATGCTAACAAAGAAGCTGCACGTAAACAGCTGCAAAGTAACATTTATGTGCCTTACATTCATATTTCATCCTGTATAAGATATTAGTATTCTGCTCATGGGCCACACATAAAATAGCATGGGATATCTGAGTTGAAAACAACTTTTCTAGAGTGTGCCACCAGAACATCGTTAATAATAAATATGGAACCGTATCTTTCAGGAACAAAGAATCAGCAGGGATGTGAGGAGAAGGGACTTTGAGCATTATGAAATACGACGGATATATCAACATTGAAAGCATTGTTCACTTTTTAATGAGCTGTGATTCTTTGAGTCTTAAAACAAATTAGGGACACGAGCCTACCTGTGATGACCCAGAAGTCCCTGGTAGCGATGGAGGTGTTGAGATTGTGGTACTCCAAGGCTGCAACGACAGAGAACATCACCGTAAACCACAGGAGCCTCTCCCCGCCCTGCCAGATGGGCCGTGAGGTCATGAATTATTAAGTTCACCTTGGACACCGTGAAATATTTACAGATACCGAGGTAGGTCTGTGGCTCTGCAGCTTTTCCACACAGAAGGCCCGAGCCTATCCTGAGGGAGCATCTTCCAGAATGATAGAAAAACCCCCTCCTCTGTGGGCTTCATTACCACTGCGGGCCACAGCCTCCTCCGCACGGAGAGAGGTAGCGGGCTACGCGGCGCAGAGCGGGGGGGAGCGTACGCCCGCGTCTGTCTTGGTGCTCCTCCTCCGCCTTTGGCTCACTTACACATCTCCCGCCTGATTAGGTGCCCAGGCTGGGCTGCAGTCGATGTCTGAGGTCACGCTGAAGCACTGGACCGGTAAATCAGAAGCGCACACGGTCACACCCCGATCTCTCCCCCGATGCTTCTCGCTCGCCACCTCCCCATATTCTCTCTGTCTCTCTCTGTCTCTCTCTGTCTCTGTCTCTCTCTCTCTCTCTCTCTCTCTCTCAAAAAGGGGGGAACAAAGGGATGAGGCAATGGAAGAGGCTTTGTCAAGTTAATGGCGAGGACTGCAGGCCTGTCGGACAAATCAGTAATACCGTTTCAGCCATGCAGAATTCTAATGTGTGTGGAGTGGTGTTTTGCACTCCGTTCGTCTGGTGTCAGAGATAGGGAGCCTAGGGACACAGGGTGAAGAACCCTCTGAATCTCTCTGTGTCTCTGTAAAAGTGTCAGGTGGGAATGGAGCGACGATGAGGCGGGCGCGTTACGCCGCTCGGTGCTCTCCGGAAGGCCGGGGCGCGGAGTGGCCGGGGACCAGAGCGCGACATCGGGGGAGTCGGACTCAGGAACAGACGGGAGGCAGAGCGACACGGCAGAAGAGAGCGGTGGACCGACACCCGCCCGCTCCCTGATGGAAAGTTGGGAGCAGCGCAGGGGTCCGTCTACGTGGTGAGATCCCGGGCCTTCTCCGTCGGAGCCGGGCCCGAGGTGTTAGACTACCCGGCCCACGGAGGGACTCCCGTGGTTAATTATTTACCTTGGTAATTGGCTCCGACGGGAGACACCAGCCGCTGCCAGCGTATGCCAGAAACCCTCTCTCACCTCCCGTGAATCCTGTAATAGACCTAATGGCAGTGGTACAAAACAAACAGGGCACTTCTGTGTACTCTCCCTGGTCTCATCTCGCGCTCCCTTCATTTAATTACACATCGATCTTCCCTGCCTCCCGCCCTCCCTCTCTTCCTTTCATCTCTCTGTCCTCTTTATCTTTCCTTTATCAAAATGCAGCTATTTGGTCTTGATAACTCCCCGCGGGTGTAACTCCATCACTTGGTGCGTTATGAAGACAAAGTGATCTTTACCAGTCATTACCAGAGATATCTTTCATCTGGGTATACACCAGGCCCGCCTTCGGTCTGGACTCCTAGGGACGACTCCGTTCGGTTCACGAGGCGTTGCCGGTTGCGGTGGACTTGTCCGAGCCTGAACCCGCGGCCGTGCCTTGTTCTTTTTTCAGAACCGGAGAGAAAACCAAGCGCAGCAGAGGCAGCAGGGCTGCCACTAGGGACGGTAGGGGATTGAGAGGGTAAGGGGCGGAGATAGAGAGAGAACACTCCTCCCAGAGGCCTCGTTAGAAGACTCCCTCTGACAGGCAGTAACGCCTCTCTCACTCTCTCCGTCTTTCGGCCTATCTCTCTCTGTCTGTCTCTGTCTCTCCCTCTCTCTTCTCTAAGTGTGTTCTCACTCCCCCTCCATTCTGGAGAACGGATCAGGCGGCGGACCCGGGACGACGCTAATAGAAGCCCTGTTGCAGGGCTCCCGCTGCAGGCCTGTCACTTCTCATTTGTCCTCTAAACACACACAGCGCTCACGGGAGGGCACCGTGCCACGGCACTGGCAGACATGCTCTGTGCTCGCCGTGGATCAGGGGAGACGGTCGCGGCCGCTCTCTCCGCAGCTCAATCGTTACAGCGACAACTGTTGCAGAGGCCAAGGGAGTGGTCACGAACGTCCAATTACTTAAAGGTTTGTGGAGCATCTCTCACAAGTCTCAGGTAGCCGGGATCAATTTGATGCTAGAAATAGTCGGGGCAAACAACTTCTGAAACCGAAGTGGACTTCAGTGGGGACGCGAGCGATCGCTTTCGGGATCCTAAAAGAGGCGGAGGGGCAGGTCCGGGGGGCGTGGGATCAGCTCAGGTGAGCGGTGGGTGAGGACGTGGGGCACTTACGCTCGGCGATGATGAGGGGCGGGTAGAACAGGAAGTAGCCCACCAGCTCAGCGGTCAGCTGGTTGAGGAGGTTGGCGGCCATGGTGCCGTTGAGCACGGCCGTCCGGTTCCTCACGGTGTAGACCAGGGACACGGCGGGAGAGGTCCCCACCTGGGACACACTCAGCATCTGAGGGAGGGATGCAAGACGGTGAGAGAGAGAGAGAGAGAGATGGGTCCCATTGTGTAAAAATGTTTGCTCTTCGTTTCAAAAAAGGATGGAATACGTCTTACTTTCCAACTTCACTTTCCAACTTAACTTATTTGGCAACATAGGGTTAACATCAACATTGTGACAAGTGCTGAGACAAGGACAAAGGGTTAGTCAATTACATTTATTCACAGTGGGCCGCAGTCTGTAGAGGGAAATGATTTATGCCATCATTCTTCAAACAAGTCAAGAGTAGATATATACTGTAGATTCCAGTAACCTTGGACACGAAACTGGTCAAGTGGCTCCTTCTAGCAACTGACAAATGTCAATGTTTCACAGACATGATTTAGCAAGCGCTCAATTTGCAGTGCTAGCAAATGTTTACAACACTAAGCACCTACTTAACACAAGACTTAACATCAGAATGCAGAGATCCGTGACATAACAGATTAGATTGAAACAACAAAAAAAAACACTTTGAAATGAGTAAACTCATTGTCTGAGGGGAAATTGGTAAACCCATCTACCACGGTAAGAGTCTTGCAACATCAACTTTATCTTTCATGCAAAACCATTAAATGTTGTTCACCATACATGCTAATAGTGGAGCTCATTAAAACGTAACACAAGCAGCGCCTCTCCAAACACTATCAATCCAGATCTGACAAGCAGCTTCTCTTTTTTACTCGAAAATAAACAGAGCACTTAAGGATGATTAGTAGATGTCGATTATATACAGTTTGCTTTGTGCTTCCCTTTGCTAAATAGGCTCAGTAGCAGAGCTTGGCTTTCCAAAAGATGGAACGAATGAACAGTGACATTTCATTTCTTCACTCTTTCTTTTTTTAGCCTTAGGACTGTTTGTGTCGGCTCTGTGTGTGTTTATGTATGGACGGTCTGGGCCTACGTTGAGCGGTGACAGTTGTTTGTGCGGGTTGCCATGGCAGCCATGGTAGTTTTTGGACAGATCGTTGCAGCGCTGCATGTTGGTTGGAGCAGCATGCATACACCGCTGGATCAAACATGAACCACTTGTTCTGTTAACCCCTGCTTTGAGCTCGAAGGACACAAACATAGGCTAAAGATCAGTCTCCACCCCATAAGCACAAATGATGCAAGCAGGAAATCATTACATTGCATAATGTTGGATGTCCAAGGCCTGCACAGCAGGATTGAGAAAGAAGACGATCTACCTGCACAGTGAGTCTGCTGTGAGCATTTAGGACCTTGGCCTGGGCAAACGCGTTCTCCATCCTCTGCTCCATCATCTGGGAGAACCGGCAGGATCGCGGGTCATCTCCCGCCCCTACAAACCGCAGCACTGAAACACAGGGGACCGGAAGTTTAAAGAATTTCGTCAGAGTTTAATATATAACTTTGGGAATACATTTCTTTCACATCACTGACAGACAGTGACATGTCTTTTTCTACATTATCCAAGGGATGATGTGGTGTAAAACACATTGAGGTGTAAATAAGTGGACACAGATTTCAGCAGGAGTCAGTCCGGAGCAGACCTGTCTTTAACTGGAGGCCGGTGGCTGGGCTGGGTCTCCACGGTGCTGCAGGGTTGGGCAGGGCGGTTACCATGGGGAGGAACTGTCGCAGGTCGGCGATCAGCCTATCCCGCCCATAGGAGCCCAGGGCCTCCACCACCACGGAGGGCGGATACACGATGTCCCCGCCAATCACGTGGTAGCCCACCGTCATGTTGGGTGAGCCAAACACCGTTTCCACCTGTGAGATTCATGTGAAAGGACAGATGATGTCTTCTGCAGGGGTTTACTCCTCAGAGCCCGGCCACTGGATCGAAAATGTATGTTCTCTTTATCATAACATTTATCATACACAGAAACTGTAAGGACATTGGTACTCGCCATACATCTAGACATTCACAATGCCCACACACCGATTGTGTGAAATACGTGACAGGAGCAAGCTTAGAGGCTCATAGTGTTAATAAGCAAGAGAAACCATGTGCTGAAAGATACACTCGGGTAATGTAATAACTCGCCTCATAAAATACACAAACACAATCATTCACGTGAGGCGCGACAATGGAGAGACCAGTATCAGAAAGGGATGTAGACAGAGACGACTCAAAATTGCATGGTCATGGACTGAAACGGAAAGGAAACCAGAGCAGAGACCTGGTCCTTTATTTGAACTTTGATTGAAGACCTTGTTCTATGCTGGGGACAACAATGCAAAGACTGCTAATGCAAGGTTCCTGTGAGAGCGCTTATCGTGTGTGTCAAGAGAGCGAGTGAGAGACACAGAGAGAGACACAGAGAGCGAGAGAGAGAGAGAGAGAGAGAGAGATGGAGAAAGAGAGGCTAAAAAACGAAGCGGGCTGTGTGTATGGGAGAATGGCAGACCGATCATATCCATCCTCTGGACCTGACTGGATACCCATGCTGACAGATGTTCCCATTGGTTGCCATCCGGGAGCTCACCGTGGGAATGATGGCTAGGAGTGTCCCCGGCACAGTCCGGCTTTGTTGCTCGCCCTGAGAACCGCTCCGTAATCAGCTCTCCATTTCCTCAGCTTATAGTCATGTGAAGGTGGCATTCAGATATTGTGTTTCAATACAACACACACACACACACACACACACACACACACACACACACACACACACACACACACACACACAAACACACATACATACGCACACACAAACACACTCGCTCCTCCTTCCCCGAGTAGCCCTCTGGCCTCAGTGCCCTGTTCTCACATTGTGTCCAGATGTGTGTGTATGAGTGTGTTTGGTGAGCTAACCATGTGGAGAGTGGCCTGGGGTGGAGGTAGAGGTTGGGTCCCCCAGTAGCCATCCAGCCGGCAGTCACTGGAAGGCTTTTGTTACCGTCACAGTAAACAGGCTATTTCACCCCCCAAGTGAGACGTAATGTGGCAGGGGAGTTGCTATACATTTATCTCCCTATCATTCCCTCTCTCTCTCTCTCTCTCTCT
>JAVQJS010022080.1:0-12968 GCA_036024795.1 Galaxias rostratus | reverse complement strand
CACACACACACACACACACACACACACACACACACACACACACACACACACACACACACACACACACACACACACACACACACACACACAAAGGACCACTTCAGAAAGGTAAAAAACCTCTTCTATATTAGAGGAGGTAAAAGAGGAAGGTCTCCGACGTGAGCTGTTCTAACAGCCTGAGTGCTCAGAGCCTCCTTCTCCCACACCGGGCACTAAAACAAATGACGGGTCATTTAAAACTCTGAATGAAGCCGCAATGAAAACCCAGCAACAAATGGGTGCTCTAACGGAGTTATACCCAGCTGATGTCAGCAATCATCACAACAGACTCTTACATCATTTTTATGAGTCAGCAGGAGTGGGACTAATGCTCCTGAAGCAAAGGGCTTCACCACGGTTTTGCTTAATAAGGCTGCGCTATAGATTTCCCCGGAGGCCAATCGCAGAGGCCAATAAGGGACAAAATCAACCACTTTGCTGATGTATGTTTGCAGTGACCTAGGAAAAAGCAAAGTTGTCTGGTGCTCGAGTTTGAGTTCTACGCAGGTTAATCAAAATGTCCTACTGCAACTTCCATATGTCCAGATGTCCGTAGGCATATATGATAGAACATAATTGAGGTGCGCCCACCAATACAACTGCCTTCATGTTTGAATGAAAGCCTAGCCTATGTAATGACGTACACATGGAACAAAACGCAAACAGGTCAAAGCAATCCAAGGGTGGTTGTAAACATTAAGTAAATCATTACGTTAGTGTTCTACTTTGAACCCGACAATGTAAATGTGGATTTGAATACTTTCCGCGACGTAGCTAAATATTTGCACACTCAATTAGAGTAAATATCAATGGCTAAACATTTTCTTATTACTATTTTACTTATTGGTTCAATAGTGTTTATATTTTGCGTTGCGAGACTTTCATACAGAGTACTATATTGCACTGTGATTACAGGTTAAAGGCAATGTAGCTTTCATTAAGTTACTTGTTTATCAGGCAACATCTAATATGCATGGCATCCAAACGATAAAAATGTCTGCCTAAGAATCTAAATCACTGTTAGCATCATGACATCAACAGTGAAAGACTTTACACACTTAGCTAATGTTACACTGTGTGAGGCTAATGGCATATCACAAGCCACACAGGAAAGGGAGCTAATTACATTATCTGAAATGACAGTGAGCAATGAGCATATTTAATTTTCCTTTCCATCAGTCTCGTTCAAACTCCCACCAAATTAATTTGTCTTTCCATTTGATTGAATGCTCAGTAAATACCCTTTAGGGGTGCTTACATTATCAATTTCTAAATTGAATAATGGTTCCCCAAAAAAACATACATGTCGCTTTAAAGCGTCATGAAGAGGAAGCTGCAAATTATTGTTTGGTCTCTTGTGGTACAAACTGTATGAATCGAATTCTTCTTTGGAGACATCACAAGACAGATGATAGATGCAGGGTGTTAAAGGCCTGTGTTGTTTACTTGCACCCAGCATGTCGTTTCGAGGAGACGACATTTGCTCCTCTGCAAGGTCTTAGTATGCCCCCCTCCATGAGTTGCTCTTGGCCCCTCTTGATCCAGTCCTCTGGAATCAAAGTGGCAGCCCGGCTTTAGAATCTTAAGTGGGTTTTCGCCACAACTATGTATTTGTGGGTGAGACAAAGGTGAAGGGGTTTGCACAGAGGCAAGCAGCAGGGGCTAAACCTTCGTTCCTCGTTCCCCCTCAGGTCTTCAACAAGCGCAGAAGGAAAGAGATTCACCTCCGCAGCCTCTCCATTGAGATACAGAACACAGGGAGAGAGAGAGAGAGAGGGAGAGATGAGCACAATAAAAGGGAGGCAGAGTGAGAAAATGAGGGATAGGCAGAAACAGGGAGAGTGGAAATGCAGCCACGGTGACTGAGGCAGTGCCCCTGATGGGTGCTGCCTGCCTGCTCGCCAGGCTGTGAATACAGGAGCTGGGATCAGGCCACACTGTGCCGTGAGTGCTTATTAACTGGTTGAATCACAGGGCGGAGTAAGGGGATGTAGAGTGTTAATAACAGGTTATTAGTGTCCATCTGTGCAGGGCTGGCTACAGAAGTGAGACACGGGAAAGGCTGGTTTGATCTCAACTCTGATCCCATCAATGTCTCTGTAAATGTCAGACTGTCAGGCAGGAGGGGTATGTTGGTTGAAGACCCAGTGTGTCAGGTCAGCCAAGCTACTGTGAATCCCCTTAGGGGAGCCTGGTCTATGGATCCAGGTGGAACTCTTGGTGGCAGTGCTCCAGCACCATTGCCATTCAATGCTCCACTTCCGCCTGGAAGCCTCTGTCTGGGCACAGACATATTCCAGAGGCAAGGCTCAGTCAAGCAAACAGAGGAGCAGTGATCCACAATTGATTTTACGTTGGCTGTTTCTTTGTCATGCAACATTTTTTTTTTCACTATGGAGCAGTCTTCACAAGAAAATTTTACTTTCAACAAAAGTTGTTTTGAGAATGGATGTTCCATTAGATACAGAGTTAGGAATTAGGGCTAAGAATAGAAGAGCTCTTAATATTTAGTTAACAAAAAATATATTTCTGGTTTTAGAACTTATCAAGCTACATACAGTATGTTTTATTTAAATAATAGAATAAGGTTGCCTGTTCTATAAAATGCATACATATAAACATGGCGATGATTTGATTCAAAGTATTCGGGTATACCATGACTCCGATAACCTCTACAAACTCTTTAAATCTGATTTGTGTCTGAAAAAAGAACTCAAACAGCCCTGGTTAAAATCACCAACGCCCTTCTCTCTGCAGCTGACTCAGGACTATCGATCATCCTCATCCTCCTTGACCTTAGCACCACCTTTGACACCCTCTCAGATCTCCTGGAGCGCCTGTCTGGCAGTGGGATCACTGGTGTTGCACTCTCCTGATTTTCATTGTATCACGCTGACAGACGGTTTGTGCAACTGGAGAACCAAAGGCCCACAAGCTATTCTTTTGCCCAGGGTGTCCCCTAAGGCTCTGTTCCGGGGTCAGTACTGGGTCCACTACTCTTCATCGTCCGTCTCCTTCTACTGTGGTCACGTCACCGTCAATCCGATGTCCATTTTGGCTGCTACGCTGATGTTACTCAGCACTATATCTCCACCAACTCACCAACCCACTACTGTCTTACCATTTTCTGATGTCTTACTGGACTCCAGGAGCTAAATAGGCAGATACACATACAAATATAAAGACGGTTTTAGGCTGCTTTGGATTCCTTTAAGACAGCGTGGGGGAAAATAGGTAAACCTATAAAACGGTTTGACCCCTTAAACTGCCACCTTTTTAAAAAACTACTATGGTTTAGTTCCTTTTAAGTAACGACAACACATCTAAAATACTTCGCTCTTTAAGTCAGCACATTTACACACAAGTGAAAACATTCATAAAGGTCAAAAATAGGCAATACATGAATCTTCAGTGCTAAAGATTCACACGTTTAATGGTGTCATTGTGCAATTTAAGCTCTAAAAGAAATCTCTATTACTTAAATTTAACAAAGCACTCTAAAAAAGAATGATGCTTAATAATACAAACTGTAACATAAGAAAATAAGGCTTTCCATCCATCAATCTATTAACAATGCCGATTATCCTATGCAGGGATGCAGGGGGGCTGGAGCTTATCCCTGCCGGCATAGGGCGAGAGGCAGGGTACACCCAGGACAGGCAGACGGTTTATCATAGGACAAAATAAGGCTTTAGAATTCAGAAAACACACCCATAAGTATTGTGTCACACCCTCTGGGGTCTGTGTCTAAAAACATATAAATTTATATCTCAAAGGTTTGAAAACATCCTAATGGTCATAAGTTACTGCAGAGGTATAACCATATGCCATTAACATTTAACATTGACCCTTGACATAGACCGTGGACAGCTGAAACCCATGGACACCCACAATCAATATGAATAGCTTCTAAGCTCAAAGCGGCAAATTTTCTTACGAAGCTGGCATGTTGAGTGATACATCGTACTTGAACTTGTCAGATGTAAAGATGTAATTTATTTTTCATGATCAGCTCATATTCAATCTAGTTCAAACCAATGTTTTGGTAACCAACGGTATCTTTTTTTAATGACTAATGCCTACAAATTACTTTTTGGTTTTACAGAGAATACATTATGGAATCCTCTGCAGTCATCCCTTTGAATTTCACTTATGACATTTTAATTCATGTCGCCAAATATCAAAACTATTGATTGACATCTCAATTGGGAAGCTCAATTACTATGGAAATTAGCCAACCAAACTGAACAGAATGCAGATACTGGTATAAGGATCCTTTATCTTCCGTGTACACAGGTTATTAAAACCCCTCAGCAATGCAGGTATGATTGAACAGTAGCCTATACAGTGAAATATCCAACACACACACGTTGTCTAATTGACAGCAAGAAAACTTTGTTAGACACCATTTGATAAACCCGTTGGGGAGCTCATGGGGCTGAAATGGAACAAGGAGGACTTCAGTCTAATGGATGGATTAGCTAACGTTGCTAGTTTACACAGGGACCTTAAGTGAATTGTGATCCGAGGGGATTTAACGCCTTGTGCACTCTGCTACATCACACAAAAGAGTGTGCTAGCTTTGTGAGCTGTTTGAGGCCATAAAGCCAGGATATCTACCCTGTCTCCAAATGCTTCAAAATCAAATATGCAGATTTGCCGGTTTAAAGCACTGCTTTTCACGTTGTTGTATCAGGAAGTAAACGACCACGGGCAAGAAAACTACACCTATACTATCTGTTTGCACCCATGTAGGATGAGTCTTCGTAAATATGGATTCAGCGCCGCAGAGGCGCATACAAAGCAATCTTGCCATCTTTCATGTTTGCAACTTCTCAGTAATGAGGGAGCAACTCAAGCAAACAATGTAAGGATTTTATGATCACTTACATGAACTACTAAGCCTTTTTCCCCCCTAATATATAACATTTAAAACCTGTCTGCTGTGACCATTTGGCAGGTTTGAAAAGATACTATTTGTGGCCACATTGTAGATTTTGTTTGTAGTTGTTTCATGATAACATCAAAAAAGGCAGAAAGTGTATAAAAACAAAACAAGAAGACATTTTGGAATTGGAAAAGAATGGCGGTACTAAATTCCGTTGCATAAAGCAAATATGCCAGTCTTGACGCAGCACTCACAAATAGCCATTAGGAATGAGTGACTTTGTTTTCCCCACTGAATTATTCTCTCTCCAGGGAATTTTGCTGCCATCCTCGTAGCTAGTGAATGGACAGAACGCTGTGCTGTTTTGCTCATGTAAAATGATCTCCACTGAGAACAATCTTCCCTTGTTCCAAGTTTGGGCCAGCGAAACAATGGCTCCAATTGTCATCTAACGCAGTGGAAGGCATTCCTTCCACTTGAGTCATCGCTTCCTTATCACATAAAACAAGGCCAGCGAACGGAGACATTCAATACATTAAAGACCGCATAAACACATTCGAAAATGTACAAGTGATCAGAAAACACACTCCTGATTCCTCAAACATACTACAAAACTACAAAAATTGCACAAAAAAGAATGAGTTGAAAATAAAGACACGATACAAATCCGTCAACTGTAAACTGAGAGACAAAGGTCGACCAGAGAGATGGGCAGTGTTAATTGTGAGGTATTTTGGTTCCTATGATTACACAATGTGGTTCATTAATAAAGATGACTTAACATTCTAAATAAAAGGTTTCTTTCGCAACCAAATCCGGGACCTGGATCAAACGCCATGCTTTCCGTTAAGCATCTTTTCTGCGGCGCGACGGTGAAAGGATTTTGTATTGTTGTCCTTTTCCTACTGAATCCTGCAGTGGGCACCCTGAGGGCATTGTGTTGCATGTCACGTCACTGGGAAATCTCCACCATCTTTGGACATCTTCCTGATCTGGATGTCTGTCTGCCTTTCACTGGTTTCCCTAGACTCCCTGGGAGCCCAGCAGCTTGTCAGGGTGAGTGGTGAAGGACATTTCACTCACCACTGCCCAAACCAGTCAGTCACTCTTCTTAGCTCGAAAGCCCTCCTTGGATGGAAAAGGCGAACATATGGAGGAGAAAATTAAAACAGATGTAAAAGTGAGGGGTTGTTAGGTGCGGTAGAGCAGGAGGGGAGGGATAAAATAAACAAATGTCTTCTTCCCTAAGTCAAGACAGTGTGAGCGATAGGACTTAAGACTTCAAGTCTGCAATCAAGTGTGATTAGTCTACAGTTTGCAGTTTGCAAGCAGCATAAAGTAAAGACGAGGCTATCACTCATCTTTCTCAGTGGAAATTACAGTGTAGTCAGTCTGTATAGTTGACAATCCATGGTTCCTTATGGTGGAGGAGCTTAGGTACTGTAGTGTGTCTTTATGGTTTGACTGCTCTACAAACACTGTCAGAGTCAGATCCGTCTGGGGCAAATCCCTGTAAAAGTACTACCTGTCAGAACAGTCAATCTCCCCCATAGGAGAGCAAGAGCACAAGGTGAAAGGAAATCCCCAGACTGTCACTTTGGGTCATGTCACTGCCAAGGAAGCACACTGGCTCAGCAGCGAGTGTTGCTCTTCCCATACACATGAGGCTTTAGAACTCACTTTTCTCTTAAGCTGTACCTTCGAGTTAGCGGTACATGAAACTCCGTCATGCAAGAATCGGATCTATAAATAACAAAATTGTTTACCCATCAACTACACAGGTTTGCTTTTGTATATGGGAATACAGTGAGTACAACAAACTAGCCACGATTAATGATGTTACACCCCTACATATCTGTACAAAAGATATAAATAATGAAGGCTTTATTTGGTTACTGGAAGCGTCGATAGACAAAGCCAAAGCTGAAGAAAAAAGAGAGCCAGGCAGTGAGAGCAGTCTGTGTGCACTACAGCCTATTATCCAACCCAGCCGATGATGACAGTAAACAGGACAGAAGAGGCCAGCTATGCAGAGGAGCAGAACCACAAGGTCAACAGACTTACAGCTTAAAACCCAAGACCAACACACGCAATGCCAACACCCTCACCCCAATCTGCAACGTGTCAACAGCGCCATAAATGCAATGGAGTTTCAAACAAATCCACGCGGGGCTCATTGGGCAGTGGACTATCAATTCCTAGCAATTACTTTGAATATCTGTCATAACTTGACTAAACGAAATCATACGCCCAGCCAGACTCACGCAGAGACTCAGCATGGTAAAGTATTAATTTGTATTCAGCACAGCATGGAGCTATAACATAATTGTCCCTCCAGAGTCAAATGGTGGTAAAACTATTCAATAAGGTTAACAGGGCTACATAAATTAGTTTGTTTACCTTAATACGATATGAATTGTATAACACATGCTGCAGTGCTACTACTTACGGTTGAACTATGTGTTTATTTGTACACGTTTACTGCATCAAATTGAGGGAATCTTTGATTGCAAGCGCTCGTCAGCTGAGGTGTTGTAGGGCAAGGTTCAGCGTAGGCCAGACTGCTCGTTGGAGTCGGAGACGGGTCAGGAGAGCTGGTCACCCTGATCAACGCCTCTGCTTCAGCCCCCAGGAGAGCTTGACACACACGGTCCCCGGTCAATCCGTCGGGAACATAAATGGCACCATGCCGAGCGGGAAAATGTGAAATGCTCGCAGGGCGACCAGTGCTCGGTGGACATGCGTCATTCTGACTACAAACAGGCCGATTAATGGAGGCGCTTTCTGAATTCATTGTCTCAGCATCGGCTTCATGTGGTTTTATTCAACGGACCCACGGCTTCACTGCTACTTTGCGGCATGTACAGAGAGAACTGTACATTCAGTTTCAAACTGAGCCCCCCCCCCCTCGCCCCAAGTCATCAGCCTCCTCTTAAAAATAAACATTTAAAAAATGGTAAAATAAAAACCGTGTTATTCTCAAGCAGAGGCAGCATTTAAGTAAAAATGTGGATGTTAATGAAGCTCTACTGTGGTCACTTTCTTAGGTGTGCAATAACCTTGCTAAAGCAGGAGCAACTCACTCGAATAAACATTTGAAAATAAAGAAAGCAAAAATTTAAAGTTGTCAAGGACACGTTGAATATTTTTTCCTCCATTGATATTTTGCTTACACCTTTTTTAACTCTTGGCATTTGAATAGGTACAGACAACGTGATTACATAACAGATACAGGCCCATTTATTAGACACACTTTCCAGCAGAATGATCATCAAAGGACCAAAATAACTTCCCCCTCGTTCCCAGATGACAAATAATTAAAAAATAACAAAGAAAATTATTTAACAAAGCCTAGTTGCTTGGGTGAACAGGACAGAGGCCCTGCCACGTGATAAGATAACAGTTTAAAATTGGACACTTTGTGAAGAGTGAGTCTGACATTGCCCTCGATAAAGCATTGAAGGGGGGTGCAGAGAGCGGCAGACATGTCTCTGAGCTCCAATTAGAACGGTTTCTCGGAAAATATGTGCTTTTATAATCTCTAATTCATTAATATGACGTATGTGCCAGCTTCAGAACGTGTTCCTTTCAACCCCAGACCAATTAAGATTCTCCTTTCCTCGCTCCCTTTCTTTCTTTGTCCCCCTTTTTTCTCTCGCTTTATATTGCTACTGCTAAAAGGTGTTTGCTTAATTATAGCACAGTTCACGTTCATGAGTTATTGTGTATGAAGGAACAATTACACGTAAGAAAGCAAATGTTGTTTACAATATCGCAAATGCATCGTGAAAAAACCTCTTAGTTGTATTCTGTGTGATGTGGGATCTTCACGTCTTTCATTTTATTTAAGTTTGTTCCACTGACTGGCATAGAAATACTTCCGTGCTCTCCTAAATTTTCAATTTCAGTAGAGTATAGAAACATTTCAAACATTTTCCCCCAAATCATCAGTTTGGTGTAATGTCTGGTGCTCAGTCAGTCATCCACGCTGTATTTGCTCTGCAACACATCCCTTTTGTCCTTCTGAATGTGAAATATCTGAACCTTCTCATTTAAATCTTTCATCGTTGCCCGTTGATAGAAAAGTGCACCCAAAACGTTGCATTTTTGCCAGGCTTCATTTGCCTGCTTATGCATTTTCCACTTGGATATGCAAACCATCATGAATAAGTGGACTGCAACTAAGGAAGTATGTCCAAAAACCATTGGGACGGTCTGGCAAAGCCAGAGTTATTACTTTCAATCTCAGCCACGTGGGAGCTGAGAGGAGAATACCTTTCGAGAGCAAAGTCACATACCACAAATTTCAACAGCGAGTGCAAAATGTAATAGAATAAAAATGCCGACTCTTTCTGGAAGGCCATACTCAAGGCAGTCAATGAACCATAGTTTGTTCTGTAACACTGCCACTTTTTGAAACTCACAATATCCTGTTCGCTACCTGCGATTAATCAGGTGAAAAAGAAATAAGTGAGAATGAGACCCGCACAATTTGCCCAAACCAATCGAGCAATTTATCGACCCTAATGTACATCTAAGTTACCTTACAATATCAGAATGTAATGTTTATCACTGTCTACAATGTTTACTTCTGAGATAGCTTTGGTTCTTTGGCAAGAAAGACACAGAGACACATTGACAATAATGCATAACATGGGCAAAGAATGCTTAGACTCTTTTCCAGCCATTAGCCAATATACTATGGCAACTAAAAAAACAATGTCTGTTTAAGAGTCCCACAAAAAGGTACTTTGAGGACAATAAACATTCATTTGATCCTTCAATTTGTTCCATTTGATCTTCTTTAGTACAGTGTGCTTTTTTTACCTAATCCTTCACAAGGGGAAAGAAAGCTTTACATATTTTTTGTAGAACACTTAGCCAGATGAAAAACCCTACCTAACAGCTTTGTTAGGGGGACTGCTCTGCCCTGTATTAATGTCTTAGTAGATTACAACCAGCGAGGGGGACAGCAGGGGTCAGTGCCAGAAGCAGGTACTACAAGCAGCTTTCAGCCCCAACCCCTGCCTCTGTGTAACAGCTGGCCGTACAGCGCGCAACTGGCCCCAGTGATTAAATAAAGTGCCCTCGTTCTGCCATCGACTGGTTCAACTCTGACTGGAGTTCAGAGAGGGTGTTTATTCCCCAGACTAACACACACGGTAACCGCTGCCGCAATAAATTACATAAATAACAGCCGGGGATGAACCCGTCCAACCCCCTGGAGTGGTGCGACTTCATCTCTCCACCGCATCCCCCCAACATCGGAGAGAGGGAATGCAGCGGAGGGAGGAGGTGGAACAGGGGAGGGTGCCGCCGCCGCCATTCCCCAAGCGTCCCCCTCAGGCCTGATGTTTCAGCGTGAGCCCTCTGAAATGTCCCATTCAAACCAAAACAGGAATAACTAATTGTGTGTTTCAAATGCAAAGCCTCCCCACCGGGGAGCTAGGCCGGGTTGCGTGAAAAAGGATTTGTGTGTCTGCTCCACAGAGGGACGCCAGTGCATCACCACGCCAAGCTGCACGATTCCAGCGAGTCAGACACGGGGACGGAAAACAAAACGATCGAGACGAGCACCGTTCTGTGCCTCTTTCAGAGGCTTGCTGAGTGTGAAGGAAACGTGTCGCTGCCACAAGCAGTCTCGTGTGCGGAAATCACAACCCTTCTTAGAAACGCAGCGGAAGCCAAGAGTTGTGACTACCATTGTTTAAAAGAGACACCAGACACACCCGGGAGGCGTAGTCACAGCTTCCTTGAAAACTTTGATAAATGCTCAGAAGATGCGAAGTCATGCGTCAACCATTTTGGCTCTTATGTTTACCTTCCGATCCAACAATGGAAAAAGCATGAGATTCCAAGCAGACTGTTTGCTGGCTGACACCTGCTGGATATCTAGATATTCCCTCTCAGCGTCCTATCACTCTTATTAGAGATAATGACGCGCAGAGAGAGAGAGAGAGAGAGAGAGCATGGCCGGCTGGTTTGCCGCTCATCTTGACCTAGAAGGCCTGCTATCGTGCAGCGATGTAGAACAAAAAGTATGTGTAAGGTAGCTCCCGAATCTATCGAGCTGTAGGTAATGCTGACTGCTGCAAAGAAAGAACAGGGAAGCTAAGCACATTCTCTCTCTCTCTCTCTCTCTCTCTCTCTCTCTCTCTCTCTCTCTCTCTCGCTCTCTCTCTGAGGCCGTTTCATTCTCTAAAGAGGAGGGCCAGAGATATGGAACAGTCTGGGGACCATTTCTCTTAGATATATAAAATTCATCCTGTGAGCTCGAGCGGAATCCACACAGAGAACGTGGCTTTCAAAGCCAGGGGAAATTGATTAATGCATTCTCTTTGAAGACCCAGTATTAACAGAGGCTATTTGTGCCGGGATCTACTTTTAGATATGAGCACTGTACTGTAAAGGGCCAGTTATATATGCAAATGAAAGAACGAGGGGTGATACGAAGGACTAAATCATGCTTGGGAAAACATGAGAGCGTCTTTGGATATAAGTGGATGGCATATTCAATACACAATTACCATGAAAATACTGCCATAAGCTCTATGGCAAAGTAGCATCTTAATGTGCATCACAACCTCAGTTTACCTCTGAACATTATCCTATTTCAACAAATTAATGCCACCAATAACATCAAACAAAACCATTTTATTTTAATATGCCTGATGAGGATTAAATGTCCTTAAATTTTAAGTCTTGATCTTGATCTAGTTATGCAAACATATACCATATCAGCCTAAAACAACACACTAAACACATCTGTAATTGATCTAAATAGTACCAATGATTTTGGTATAATATTTATGTTACAAACTCACTATTTCGTCTTGGATTTCGAAGAGTGGATGAAATGGATTGATGTGCATCTGACGCTCGTGGAGGTAAAGATTACCATAATAGATAGGAGACTGACTTCCATTGTGAGAGACAGAATCACTGAAAAACACGGACACAAAATGTCATTTTCGAAACACTGCAGAGAAAATATCTCCCATTGAAAGCTTTCCACTCACAATAAGCCCATCACAATGGAGCCTTTTCCGTCTGCCTCTTGAATGCATCGACAATACTAATTCTTCATCTATCATTTGCAGCACCAAGGAGACTCCTCTAGAAAGTTCCCTTCCCCATGGCAGCTACTGGTGCTCTGGCGCTGTAAATCATAATGATTGCTACTTACAGACACCCTTTGATGCTCACGGAGGATATAACTAACTCATGCCAAACTGGGGATGTAAAATTATCACATCTCAAGCAACAATTTGCTGCCGTCTGTTCCATTTTGAGAGTGCCTTTCAGCCCATCTATCACTCTCAGTTCATTTCATGGATGCCGGCTATGGCAGGGCAGGGACTGCCCATGTGTGAAGAATCCTCTGACAGGATTCACAATTCAGGTTATGCTGAAATCTCCAGTAAACACTGGAAGGAGAAAGATGCTAACAAAGGCAGTAAGTGTGGTCAAACTGTGGGGGAGAGCTTTGCCAGAAGAGTCAGTGGTCCATTCTGAAGAGGCATGCGCTTTATGTTGATTCATTACTCTATTAGGCCTCATGACAGAGATAAGGACCAGTATGTTTCAAAGTGATAGCTGACCTCTGCATTTTACCCATCAAGGCGCCACCAGACCAACAGTAGGGTACCTTTTTCAAACACACACACGCAAACAAACACACACACACACACACACACTCAGATTCACATTCACATTCAGACATACACACACACGTACAAACACTCACACACACACACACACATTCCCGTTCAGACACACATGCACACACACGTTCACATTCAGACACATACACACACACACATTCAAACTTACACGCACAAAACACCATACACACACAGACACAGAAACACAGTGTCCCACAGTGAGGAATGATGATCATTATTATGACACCCCCCCTTCAGTTTCAGGTTGGGTGGATGTTGTGGAAGGAGGGGGGGGGGGGGGGGGCGGGGACCTTGGCCGGGTCCAGGGGTGGTAATGGATGGGGGGGGGGGTGTGGGGGGGGGGGGGGGGCAGCCCC
>JAVQJS010022050.1:0-10955 GCA_036024795.1 Galaxias rostratus | reverse complement strand
ACACACACACACACACACACACACACACACACACACACACACACACACACACACACACACACACACACACACACACACACACACACACACACACACAAGATCAGTACAGATAGAGAAGCTTCCCTGATATACCCTGTAAGCGGGTAGTGTGGTGTGTGGGTTTAGGTTTGGTGAGGCTGTTTCTTGGGTAAACAAGCTCCAGCTCTGCCCTAGGTCGTCAGTGTAGTATCTTACCATGGAGATGAGATTTAGAGAGCTAGTCACTGACTGACGTGGTTATTTCATTCTGTGGCCAGTGGATCCTACCCGTCTCTGGGAGGACTTGTGGACATCCTCTAACTCTTCCTCTTTGTCCTCTTGATCTTTCATGTGCATCTGCTTCATTCTCTCCATCTCCATCTCAAAACGCATGTGGACCTAAGGGGGAGAGGGAAAACCGGAGAAATACTGTAAAGAGGGGTGAAAGTTGTAGATAGTGTGTGTGTGTGTGTGTGTGTGTGTGTGTGTGTGTAATGGGCACAGTACCTGTTGCTGCTGCTGGATCTTGGCGGTGAGCTTGGTGATCTCCTCTCCTTTCTCATTGGTCTGGCTCTCCAGGAGGCGGAGCTGCTTCTTCAGGTCAGACAGCGAATCAGTGGCCAAGTCCACGGGCAGGCTGAGGTCCCTTATCTGAGCACACATCTCCTCCTTCTGCTGCTGCAGGCGAGTCACTTCCTCCTGGCTCTCCTATACACACACACACACACACACACACACACACACACACATACACAAACACACAGGCCAGAACGCTCTTTAAATTGCAGATCATAACATTTTTGTTTAGATTAGGGTGCTTGTTATTTAGAAGAGCATGACACACTACTGCTGATTTCTACTTTATGACGGAAGCAGAATAAATACCTGCATGTAAATATCTCAGGGGTTTTAATTGGGTGACGCGGTGTATGTCTTAGCCTCTGTGTGCAATATCATCACTTCAGTTCAAAAACAAAGCACACAGAGCACTAGAGGAAATAACTGTGGAAGACTAGACGTCCCCCAAACACTCAGCGTATCAGCTTTCAGGTCTGCTGCGTCACACTTTTTTCAAAGGATTAGGGTGAATCTCCACGGAGACCAAATGGTCTCTTCTGAGATATTAAACCCTATGACCAGAGGAAAACCTGCACCTATCATTTCTAATTTAAATAAGGAATTGGGTCAAAGTGAGACTTCTGGGATTTAGGTCAGTGTGCTGGGGACTTTTGGTGTGGCTGAGTTTTGTCTATGTATTGTCTATTTATGGTGTGAGTTACTAGTCAGCTGTTTCCCTGCCGACCCAATCCAATCCGTCAGCCTAACCCCAGACCCAAAATGCCTCCCACTGAGACATGAAGCGCCTAGCGCAGTGGCTCCGCCACCATCGGTCTGTGAGTGTGTGTGCCCTCCATTCCGGTGGAGAGGCGCTCAATAAACGCAGTCCATTTACCATGACTGTGCCGCAAAACAGGAATTCATCCTCGTGTTTGGGCTCAAAGTTCACACTGTCAATGGGTCAGATACATGGTGTGTGGGACATGGCTTTTCCTGTCATCAGAAGTGTAACCGAGCGTTTGAAGGGGAACGTTTGGAGCATGAGACGTCTGAACATTCCAGAGAAAGGGACTGCGAGGAGGTTCAGTCCATTGATCCGTCTTCAGAACAGAGTCTGGATGGAGCCGGTGAATCAGGAAGCCCAGACAGAGAGGCATTTTGTCCTGTTTAAGGAGCAGAGACCCCCACAGCCCACAGTTGGAATGTGTGTCTCCCTCCGATCGCTCTTTAAATCATAATAAAAAAGAGTTTTCCACATTTGTCTATTAGTCATGTTGATGACATCAGTTATTGTACATCTCACTCTCATTTATTGCACAGAGATAGAATTTCTTTGGGTGTCTATATATCAGTTTTAGGTAATGTAAAAATACCTGATAGAAATAGATGTAATACCCATTTTCAGGGATCAGTGTAGAATTCTTTGGGACTGTATGGGAATTGTCAGATTTAATTGGGATATACAGGACATATGTATCTTACTGGGTTAGGCAGCTGTTCACTCTAGAAGGATAATTAATGTGTATAAAGAATGATTGTATTGTATGGGGAAAAACAAAACAGTGAACCAAGACAGCTTTGTTTGTGGAGCCATCATAAACAGTGGGAGGGGTAAAATGGTGAGTGGGGGGGTCTCGCCTGTAGAGAGCGCCTCATGGAGTAGATCTGTGTGCCCAGTGCTGTGCTGTCAAGGAGCACCTTCTCCTTCTGCTCCCTCTCCCCACGAGCCTCCTCCAGAGCCTGGGTCAGCTCGCTGTCAAACCTGGGACACAACGCACACACACGCACGCGCGCACACGCGCACGCACGCACGCACACACACACACACACACACTCTCTGTAGTCTAGGTCATCCTACGCTCTATAACAGTGATTCAATCATGTCAAATTGTCCTTCACACACAGACACCCATGCGTACCTTCTCTGTTTGCGCTCCAGCTCGTGGGCGCGGCTTTGGAGGCTGTCCGTCAGAACACGAGCGTCCTGAAGGTCAGAAGTCACCCGGCGACACTGTCGCTTTAGGTCCGTCACCTGCTTCTTGGACTGCTCCAACAGGAGCTGCAGGGACGACACCTGGACACACAGACACCCAGGGTTTCCACATGTGCCACCCGGGGAGCTGAATGGCTGGGCGTGGAAAGTCCAGTGTTACCTTGGCATCCAGCTGCAGGCGTGTCTGTCGCTCCGTCTCCAGCCTTTCCTCCGTCTGTTTGAGTCGCCTGCGCACAAACTCCACCTCCGTCTGGCAGCACTCCAGCTTAAGAGACAGCTCGCTGTCTGTGGGCAGAGGGAACCAAGCCAGCCTGAATTGAAGGGGAATACACTGGGCGTATGGCACATGCCTTGTCTGATAGTTACGGGAAGGGCTTGTGTGTATGTCTGTGTGTGAGTAAGCACGTACCCATTTGTGAACGTTTTTTATGATTGTGTGTAGATAATATTATTTATTTTTACATCATATTTATTTGACTTGTTCTTACTAGTTAAAGTAAAAATAAATTGTCAAATGAATGTGTGTTTGTAGACTACCTGTCCCAGTCTTGGTCTGACTGTCCTTGTTCTCAACTTTCTGTTTCTCTTCCTCCAGTTGCTTCTCCATAGTTTCCATGGCAACCTTACACTGATCCAGACGAGCCTGGCACACAGGGAAGAACAGCAGAGGTCAGAGGAGTTGAGGTCTAGTGCAGAGATCCTTGTAGGATTTAAACAGCTAGCCGGGCATTAGGACTGGGATCCAGACCATCAGCCAACTATTGGCTATTTGGGGATGCACCTGCAGTTCTTTGTTCTCCTTGACAAGGCGGAGTCTATCTGCCCTCTCCACGTCCAGTGCCTGACACACTGCATCGCCACGGAAACGTTCATCGCTGAGTTCTGATGTCACCGCAGTCACCTGTAAGGGGAGCCAACAAACAGTCAAAAAAGGACGGACTACTCTTCAGAGTGAGACAGATGAAGAGAGACAGCCATAGCGAGTACTTTCTGTGTGTGTGTGTGTGTGTGTGTGTGTGTGCGTGTGTGTGTGTGTGCGTGCGTGTGTGTGCACGTGTGTGTGCGCGTGTGTGTCTGTGTGCATGTGTGTCTGTGCACGTGTGTGTGTGTGCGTGTGCGTGTGTGTGTGTGTGTGTGTGTGCGTGCGAGGTTGTGGGTGTATTAATATACATGGAGGGATCCATACCTTAGTCTCGAGGCTGTCTGCAGTTTGTCTGAGCTCATTTCTCTCCTTCTCTGATTTCACCAGCCGGCGTCTCAGAGCTGAAATCTCATCCTGACAGAGGACCAACAACATGAGTACCAGCATGGTTTAACATAGGGCTGTGTGAGCGTGTAAATGCGATGTGTGTGTGTTTACAAAGACCAGCATTAGTGTTAGCGCTTTGATGTAAGGATGTGTGACTCAATAGAAATGGGATGTGTGTGTGTGTGTGTGTGTGTGTGTACATGTATAAGAACCAACAGCAGTCTCTTTGGTTTAATGTAGCAGTGTTCTATAAATAGGATGTGTGTGTGTCTGTGTGTGTGTGTGTGTGTGTGTGTGTGTGTGTGTGTGCGCGTGTGTGTGGGCATGTACGTGTGAGTACCTCCTTGGCTTTGACCCGGTGGTCGTCCATGTTGACGTCCAGCAAGGGCCGTAGTTTGCAGAGCAGCTTCCACCAGCTCCAGTGGAGTACAGCCCACATGGCACGCAGGTTCCTCTGTACACAGCTCACCGCCATCTGCTGCACCTACAGACACACACACACACACACACACACACAGGTTTCACATCCTCATGCCGGTGGGATTATCGTTTCCGCTCCCACAATGGATGTGCTGGCGGGTGTCCCCCCGTCAGGAGAAGTGACACACGGCCTCCAGGCGCGCCTTGCCTTCATTTTGCGGAACCTGTGTCTGGCCTGGTGTCCCCTGCAGGCAGCCTGTAAGTGAAGCAGCCAGCCGCTGACCAGCTGGTCTCTCTGCTGCTCCAGGAAGGCCAGGGTACGGCGCTTCATAAACACCTGGGGGGGGAGGGGGCGGTGCGGGGGGCGAGAGAGACGGAGAGCAAGAGAGTGAGAGCAGGAGACGGATTGAGGAGAGATGAGTTTCCTGTCTAGCTAGGCTGGTAACCGGTAGAATGTTTCCCAGTAAACAGAAACAGGACAGCGCTCTCACCCGGCTGGCTCCCACCACAATGCTCTTCTTATCCAGGTCCAGGGCTACCAGCAGCTCCTCAACCGCCTGAGACAAGAGACCGGGAGGAATGTCACTCACACACTGAACACATAACACTGACCAAAGGTGACTGACAGCCTGTGTGGTGGAGCTGGCTTTGATCGGAGATGTGAAGCTTGCGCGTGTGTGTTCTCTGGGTGTTCTCTCTGTGTTCTCTGGGTGTTCTTTGGGTGTTCTCTGGGTGTTCTCTGTTTGTTCTCTAGGTGTTCTCTGTGTGCTCTCCGTGTTTTCTCTGGGTGTCCTCTGTTTGTCCTCTAGGTGTTCTCTGTGTGTTCTCTGGGTGTGCTCTGGGTGTTCTCTGTGTGTTTTCTGGGTGTTGTCTGCGTGTTGTCTGTGTGTCCTCTGGGTGTTCTCTGGGTGTTCTCTGGTTGTCCTCTGTGTGTTTGCAGCCGACACCGCGTTCCCGTACCTTCCTCTCGTCCGGGGTGATGAAGACGGAGCCGTAGCGCTTCATGACGGGCGGGCACAGGGCCTGGAAGCGGCAGCGGAAGTCGCTGAGTGTCATGTGGTTGGGGTAGCCCGTCCGGTGAAGCTGCAGGGCGGACAGCAGCTGGCTGGACTGGATTTGGACCCTGAGGGCGGGCACGTCAAAGCCCCCACCGCCGTCCCTCTTAGCGGACACACAATGCAGGAAGACCGGGCTGGCCCGCCGGATCAGGTTCAGCAAGGCGTCCTGCAAAATGAGCGGAACAAACGCTTCTCATTTGAGTTTACAATCCACCTCTGTACGGTATAGACAAACGGAGGGTCAGAAAGTAACCTGTGGCCCTGTACATTTCAAATGTCCCTGCGGTAGGTACATGTGGACTGTGACTACAGCGTGAATACAGTACATTTTGCAATGGTTGTCCCTGCAGTGGGGACACGTGGACTGTGACTACAGCGTGAATTCAGTACATTTAGAATGGTTGTGCCTGTGGTGCGCACGCGTGGACTGTGACTACAGCGTGATTTCAGTACACTGAGTCTGGCGTGCCACCCAGAAACAGTGTGTGAAGGGACTCACAGCCTGCAGTTTAACAGCTATGCAGTGAGAGTGCCTGCGGATGGCGGCCATTCCCCCATTGAAGGTCTTTCGGATGGTGCCACTCCTCTGGAAGGAGCGCTGGCTGCCCCCCTCCACGCCCCCCAGGCCTCGACACAGGGGCGGCACGGAGGCCCTTGGCCCAAACAGAGCTTTCACCACCCCTCTGAGGCAGACCAATGAAAGGAAGGGGTTAGGGAAACCAGATGGCTCAGTGCGTATCCGGGGGTAAACTAAGCACTATATCCACCTCCACCTTCCTCGGCCGATGGGCACAGTCAGGAAATAGAGACCTACATGGAGGAGTTCTGGAGCAGGGAGATTGCGTTGAGAGAGGACGGGTTGTTTTGGATCAGGCCAAACCATCCGGTCAGGTCGTAGCGGACCGGGTCACAACCCAGCAGGTGGTTCACCTCACACTGCAGAGGCTGCTCACACTGCCGCACTGCAGGAAGGGGAAGGGGGTTAGAGTCGGACCAAACTGGCACCACAACAGCTGTTCACTGCAGGGGAAGGGGGTTCAAATCTGATCAAACTGTCAACACAAAAGCTGTTCGCACAATGCATGCTCTGTAATTCATCAATGTTAGGTTTAACTCATTAACTCGGTTACTAGGTACGGTTATAAATGATCCAAAAACATTGCCAACAGAATCATACAAACCTGTATGCTAAAACAAAGCCAGGTTCTCACATAGTCAACAGAATCATACAAACCCGTATGCTAAAACAAAGCCAGGCACTTACCCGTGCCACTGTAATATTGACACACTCTCTCCAAGACGTTTTTCTCCGTGGAGCCTGGGGTCCCCATCTCCTCATCCAGCACCCACAGCAGCCCCCTGGGGTCCCTGTCCCCTAGCCGCACCTAACACACACACACACACACACACACACACACACACACACACACACACACACAAACGTGAGAGCTCCCCTAACCAAACAGCCCTTCCAGCCAGAGGTCCAGCCTGGCGCCATGCCAGTCAGGGAGATGGAGGGGGTAGTGCACCTGTGGAGCTGGCTGGTCTATGGAGGACACCACCTGGGCCGGGCTGCTCTCAGGACACTCAAACTCGACTGGCACTTTCTCCTGGAACACACAGCACACACTGCCAGTCACACACACCGCACAAGTCACTACAATAGGATTAGCTGGTGTAAATAGGCATACTTGTAAGTGTAAGTTAATGGACCAGTACTATTTTCACTTGGCGCATGCATCAGAAGCTATTATCTGTCTTGTATGAAGTGGTTCTGGTTGTGTGTACCTGTGCGTATCTCTCCAGGGTGTGTGTGAAGGTGTGTGTGTGGTGGTGCTCCAGCAGTCGTTCCTGGAGGTAGTTGTGGCAGAGCTCGAACCAACCGGCAGCCCTCTCCTCGGCGGCGTGCCGCGGGCTACGGAGACCCGGTGTGTCCACCACCATCACCGAGGCCAAGGCCAGCTGCTGGGAACTCAGAGCCCTGCGTGGGCGACACGCACACACACACACACATACACACACACACACACACACACACACACACACACACACGTTACACAACTGAAGTAGGTGGTAGTCTGAATGGAATATTGCGCTGAAGGGTGTATTTTTAGATGTTCTTAACTGCACGCGCTCGTCTGAGTGTCTGGGTGCTTGTATACCTGTTGATGAGCGACACCACTGCAGTGAAGAGTTCCTCATAGAGTCCAGCAGCCATGCCATCCACACACTGAGTGGCGCTCAGTCTGGGACCTGCACAGCACATACACAGGTTGGACACGTGCGTCTACTAGCCAGTGTGTGAGTCTTTGTGTGTGTCTGTGTGTGTGTCCCTCACTGTCATCTGTCTCGTTGGCGGCATGTCGCTCTCTGCCGCCCCCTGTGGCTCGCTGCAGTAACTGTCTCAGGTGGTGTTTGAAAACAGCTGTCTGCAACTCCTCGCCCTCACAGCCCAGGACACTGCTGGCCACCTGGGCATTGTCAAAGCTCACAAAGGCTCTCCTGCCAACTGGACCGGACACACACAAGAGGAAGGTGAGAGAAGAGCGGCAAACAAAGGGAGTGTGGGCGAAACATGACAGATAGAAGGAGACAGACAGAGATGGATGAAGAGAGTAATGGAGAACTCAGAGGAACAATGGAAGAGAGGGACAAAGAGGGAGAGAGAAGGAGAGAGAGAAAGATGTAGAGATAGTTTAATAGAGGGAGGGATAGAGAGGAGGAACAGAGAGAGGGTGATAGCAGAGAAAAGTATGCAAAGAGAGAGGGAGAAAGAGAGAGAGGGAGAAAGAGAGCGATGAATCAGTGCTACCTTTACAGGCCCCGGCAGCTCCCAAATGGTAAATACCGGCCAGAACATGCCAGATCGCTTTCTGCTCATTGGTTGAGAAGCCCAGTGTTTCCATGGCAGCCTGCAGCTTTGTGAAGGCCACTGAGGCTCGCTGTTTCTCCTCCACCTATCAGAGGAGAGAAGGAGCACAGGGGATTACCGTCTCATCTATTATTTCAGCGGATTGATGCTCAACACACACGCACACACGCACGCACGCACGCACGCACACACACACACACACACACACACACACACACAAGGAGGTTAGGTCTTGGTTACCTTGGTGGGAGTGACGATCCCAAAGGAGTTGGCCTCAGGTAATTGGTGTAGCTGCAGCTCTGTCCTGTCAGGAGAACATGGGCATGGGGGGAGAGGGGTTAGCAGAGACATCCTAGTGACTCGACCTCTGGGACTGTCACTCTGGTGTGCGTGCGTGCGTGTTTGTACCTCATTTCGAGGCTGAGACCAGCCAGCATCTGGGAAAAAACTAGAAAGTTACTCTCTCCCGGTGTCTTCTGGCACACACGCCATTTTTCCAGCATCATGGTCTGCGGATGGATTTAGGAATTTTAAGAAAGATGAATAAAGTAGATGTGCTGTGACTTCTTAGTATTTGAGTGGTTCAGTCGTGTGTGTGTGTATGTGTGTATGTGTGTGTGTGTGTGTGTTTGCGAGCACCTGCAGGTGTCCAGCAGCAGCGAGCCCAGCATGGTTGAAGTCCAGTGACAGCACCATTGCAAAGCGTGATGAGGTGTCACTATGTGCAGAGCTCACACAACCAAAGGACCTCAGGATGGTGAACAAGGCCTGTATCCTCTCCACTGAAACACACACACACACACACACACACACACACACACACACACACACACACACATTTTACATTTTACATGAGCGATGCTGCTGTTCCATATGTGCAGCGCACATCCAGTAAGACATCAATAATGAAGCGGTTGGAGGTATTTGTGGTACGGCCTGCTTGAAGCTGACAGTGAGTTAGGATGGTCACAAACAGAGCGCTCCATACACAGTGGCTTATGGCTGTCAAAAGCAGAGCGTCTATCACCTGAGAGGCCTGAACGATCTCACAAACACACACACACCCACACCCGGACACTCACCACTGATGCTCTGCCCAGCCACGCCAGCCTGTTTGAGGAGAGTGTGTGTGAAGGCCTGGCACGCTGTGGTTTTGCCAGTCCCGCTGCGGCCCATGGCACACACACTCTGGTCCTTCCTGGTGTCCACCATGGACACGTACACACGCTTGACCAGGGCCGCCAGGGAGGGCGGAGCATCCCAGAGAACATCCCCTCGTCGCGACTTTGGGGTCTGGAGGAGGAGGGGGGGGGGGGGGTGTTGTCTGAGTGCTCTGGCTACGGCTGTGTGGGGTGTGTTTGCTGTGACCATGTTCTCAGACGCTCACCTTGCTGTACGGATGTGAAGGGGGCCAAAGGTTGAGGAGGTTGGGCCCGGCCTGAGTGAGGGGCAGGCTGGCCTTGGCACGGCTGGTCAGGGTATGGAGCACCCCGCACTCGTTCACAGTTTGGAGATCACTCAGGTCCTCGCACAGGTCCAGCTCTGCGGGGTTACACTGTGGGAAGAGAGAGGGGAACTGGTGGGCAGGTCTCACGTCTCCTAGTGGGGAAACCGTGCCTCTTTGGCCAGGGGCACTGAAACGGTTCCAATGTAACCCTGGGTGTTCTGGCCAAGCGGAGAAGGAGTGGACGGAGCCCTCTGGCTGTGGAATGAGGAACACCACCTACCCTCTCAATGTCAAATTCCGTGACGTGGTGCAGCGTGCCGTCCTTCTCCAGGCGCACCCTCACTCGCCCCTCAGGCAGCTCTGGAGTGCCCTCGTCTGGCTTCAACTGAGTGGCTAGGGGAGGCACAATCACACCAATCAGAGACCGTCTCCCGTTTAAATCGGCCAACCAGGTGAAATTGGCCAGGCTATTGCTATGTGCTCTGCGGCACCGTGCTATGTTGTCTACGGTACGGTGCTATGGGTCTTTGGTCTGAAATGAGCAGATACAAGCAAAAGGTATTCCTCCAGTACACTGCTACAGCGGAGTGTTGGTAGTGTGGCTTTGCTGTTGTTGAATGGGATCTACAGGGGCTTAATGCTCCAACAGATTCATCTCTGATCTGCATCTGTAAATTCCCTGAGAACAGTTCAGGCGGTGGCATTGTCTCTCTGTGTGTGTGTGTGTGTGGTTTGTGTGTGTGTGAGTTTGCGTGTGATCCCCTGCCCTGTAGCACAGTGTGGGTCGGAGACTCTGTGGGAATGCCTAATGGGATTACTGCTGTTCACTAAGTGGCTGACTGGCTGGCTGACTGCATGACTGATGGCAATCCCACCAGATGGATGCAGGTCCGCTCCCAGAAGCCAGGCTGGTTCTGTGGCCCTGTCAGGGAGCAGCTCAGAAGGCTAGAGAGAATCACGCTGGAGATTAGTAGGTGAGATGGGGGTTGGCTCTATTAATAACTGGCAACCCTACACCAGCCATTCCTGATGTTACACCGCGTTAGAATGGCTTCACACTCTAGAGGAATTATTTGGGCTCTACAGTAGGAGTGAGATAACTGTAACTGCTCTCTATGCCATCCAGGTTCACCATCACATTAGAGGCCAACACTCCTTTGAATGGACTATTTCTATTGTCTGACAAAAATCCATAGAAGATGAGATGTGAGTATTGTAAAGTCAGGGCCAAAGGTTATGTTTATTTGGTGTGTGGGTTACTGGGGGGGGGGGGGGGGATTGGGAAGGGGGGGGGGGGCCCCGGTTATTACATCGGGTGAACCCAACATTGTTTGAAAACC
>JAVQJS010022002.1:0-12627 GCA_036024795.1 Galaxias rostratus | reverse complement strand
AATTGACCGTGGCCCCACCATTGAACATGTTGATATAAATTTGGCCCTGTGGTTACATTTTTTTTCTTGGGGGGTCACCCACGGCCCCCCCCCCCCCCCCCCCAACATGTGAACTACTGTTCACACAGTCTTCCATTTACCTAAGCCAATCGTGGAAAAGAGTGAGTCGAATGTGTTGACAGTGAGGGACCAGGATGAAAAGAAGAATGTGTGTTTGTGTGTAGTTTTACAGTATGTGTGCATATGTGCCATGCCCAAGTGCCAAATGATGAATGCGTTTGCTACCAGCCAGCATTGAGTACTCATGAGAAATAAAGGGTTGCGCCTCCCTCGATCAATACAAGGAATTGTGCATTGACGAATGTTTTCAGGCTCCGGGATGGAGAATGTCTTGCGTTGTGATGCCTTACACATTGCATGATGTCCAGCTGCCTGCTCTCTCTACATTTCAGCCCCGTGATCAATATGGCCATGGTTCAGTGTTGACGTGTCTTTTTTCGCCTAGTTCCGTACGGTCTGTGTGTGGGTTAGGATTTGAATTGGTCCATTTGTGAAGAATGTAACGCAACGGAGCAGCCTTGCCGTTATTCAGTGCATTTCATTTCCTCTCTCTTTCTTGCACGGAATGTACAGCCCATTAGTGAGGTTTGCATTGGACAAATTAGACCCTTGTGCGTGCTATCTGAATTGACACGTTGACTTGTTCATGTACCGCTCTACAGGATGCTCCCTTAAAGAACATCTACCATTGTGTTGTTTTTGTCTTCTTCTTTGTTTGCGCGTGCTTGTGAGCGAGACTGTGTGTGGGCGCTTGTGCACGAGACGTGGCGCGTATTGGTATGAAAATGGCTTATTAACCATTAACATGTATGTACTTTTTTGTCTCCCGTCGCTTTCTCTCTCTCTCTCCTTAATCCTCCCCTCTCACCATCCTATGACTCTAAGAAGCGGGTAAGTTGTGAGGGTCGTGTGACTCCCGGACAACTCCATTGTCCAAGCTGTCCCCAGTCTGTCATTTCTCTGTGCGTCTGTCCATCTGTCCCTTCCTTATGACTGGTGCCAAAGCTGATGTCACTCTATCTGTCCTTCTGTCTATCTGATCTATCTTCCATGGCTGCTAACGACCCCATTGCTTTCTTTTCTTTGACCATTTAAGGCGTTTCTCCCTTACAGTTCAGGCAGCTGCATCCGTGGCTGGACAAAGAATGTCTGGCTGTCATAGGGGTCCGATTTTCTATACTTGGAATGTCCGACAAACCTCTTCCTGATCCTCATGTGTGTCTGTTTCTATCTGTGAGAAAATAACCAGCTACAATCTCTGGTTATGGGCTGTCCAATCTGGTTGTTTTTGTATGATTTTGTCATAACTGTTTCCTTCCCTTCCTAGCTATGTTCAGTGGATGTATCTTATTTCCATGCATTAAACCTGACCTGAACATAATCTATTCCCATTCTGTAGACATTTTTAGATATGGGGATTGCCACAATATTGTATGTGAATGGACATGTCTCATATAGCCTTTGTTGTTAGTTGTAAGCTTTGTACACCATGTACATGCTATGTTCAAGTGCCCTTTCAATGTACTGAGGCCTTCAACTGTAATGGTGTTACATGAATGATGTTGTCATCAAGCTATCTTTCCATCTGTCAAGCTCTTTTAACAACATAACTCAGGGATTGGTTTCATGGTTTGTTTTTTAATAGAATCTGAGTGGAATTTAAATATATGTGTGTTTGTCTCACCAATTCTTACGGTCAAATATATGCATGGATCCACACTCACAGATTCAAACATCACAAGTGCAAACACACATACACTTTTCAATCACATCAGGTCCTTTTCCGACTGCTCATCAGTTCTTCCCCTCACACCCAGGCTAACACAGTTAGTCTGAGAGGAATCAGCATATCACCAATAGCCCTTTGCATGATGCAGCAAACAGGACAGGACATGTATCTACAAACTGCACTTCCCTGATAAGTCGGAATTTACTTGGAGCTGAGTTTGTCGGCCCAGTGCTTAGCACTGCTTAAGATGTGGTGAAAAATGAAGTAAATTCTTTATTCTACTTGGTTTTCTTGGGCCCCCAAAACCCCAGGTGCATAAAACATGTTATTAAGCCAATAAGCATTCCTGACAATTGCTGCTGCATTTGACAGCACGCTTCAAAACCGTCAGTAAACCTTACTGGGAAGCAGTGAAAGCCCAATGCTCTCCACAGCTAGAATTTCTAACCAATGATTTTTTCTGTCCGCCTTAAGAACGTGTGTGGCTCAGATTAGCTCCTCAAAGTCAGGCTTCAATGAGCCACAAGGCCAGTCCCTTGAAGTTGTCTATCTGTCTGTTTGGAGTGGTCGGGGTAGTTACAGTGGAGAGTCATGAATACTCTGCTCACTGTCAGCTTTAGATGGATTGATAAGACAGTGCCCTTTCCAAAAGTCCAGGGGGTGCAGAACTGAGATAAACACATGGGGTTAACTTGCTTTCACATAAAAAAACGTTTTCTTTCCGTTCTCTAACAGTGCCTTGTAGATAGGTGTGTAGAAGATTACAGAGTGCAACTTGCACATAGCTAAACCTTTTTGTGTTTGTTAAGGCAGTGCTTACTGAATAGGTGGTACAATACAATAGTTTTGAGCATGCATGTGTTTGCGCGAGCACGTTTGTGTGTGTGTATGCATGTGTGTGAAATGTGTTAAAATCTTTCTGTCTATCTCTTCAGACACGAGCTATTGGAGGAGGCCAGGAGGAAGGGCTTACCCTTTGCCCAGTGGGACGGCCCTACGGTGGTGGCCTGGCTGGAGGTAGGCCAATGGCTATTTCATTTTTAAGCCAAATTCAATCTTTTTATCTGCAAGCCCGTGGAAAAATTAATACAATTCTGACCTTGTACCTTCTACAATTCTGGAGATAGGATTGCTCATATTTTATTTTAAGATGTTCTATTCTTAGAAAGCTTTAACTCAAATATATGATTTCCTTCTTGATCTTTGATTTTGATAAGTGACCACGTTCAGCAGTATAGCTTTAAAATCAGATGCTCTGTTATGAACATAGTGTTTTATGTTTAACGTTTTACTTTTATAATTAAAATGCAGGAAGTTACCTAAGTACTGTTAGGATATGTTGTTGGTTTTTTTAAGGATTTCATTTTTATAAAAGTTGAAGGAATTAAAGAGAAGCATACTGCCCTCTGCTGTTCAATAGCTTGTCATGCACATGCATTACATCCGACAAACATTTCGGTAATGTTTACTTAAGAAACTTCAAAGCATTTTAATGATTGAATTGTCTCTGTCTTATTTGATTGTAGTTATGGCTGGGTATGCCAGCCTGGTACGTGGCAGCATGTCGTGCCAACGTGAAGAGCGGCGCCATTATGTCCGCCCTGTCAGATACAGAGATCCAGAGGGAGATTGGAATCAGCAACCCTCTACACCGTCTAAAACTCCGTCTGGCCATCCAAGAGATGGTCTCCCTCACGAGCCCTTCTGCCCCACCTACCTCCAGAACTGTGAGTAAACTCTGGAGTAATATGTACCCCACACCAACAAGTGATTGTTTGCTGAAATGATACACACACCGTCACACATCCAAGCTCCATAAAAAATTACTTTGCTTTATTGTTTTCGTCCTGTTCCTGTGATACATTTCTGAACACTTAGATACTCAGTCAGGGATGTGCATCACTTGTAGCCCTGTGTCTTTACCAGAGATTAAATCCTGCTTGCACAGTGGCTGTAGTTCTCATCATGCCTTAGAGTGCTGTTATCTAGGTCACAGCAGCTTGATCCTGTGGTGTGACTAGATGCACAGCCACAATCGCCAGGACTAAAATTAGAATCGACGCATCAGACTAGGGGGCAGTAGCAATGCAATAATGAAAAGTGGGATGGACAGATGTTAATGAAAATGGGGTGGATCTGTATACCACTAATTACTTATCTAGTGGATGTTGAACAGTGTCTCGTCTTGCATGTTGAATGTTTTCTATTTGTCTTGTGTACCAGCATTACATGTGCCGATTTGCCATGCTCTGTGCTGTTCTGTACTGGTTGTTTGTGTTTTTGTGTTGTTTGTGTGCCCTTTTACCCCAGAGGGGTGGGGTCTTCTCATCATCTGACCGTGATGCTATAACACTATTGGCTTACAGTGGTGCTGCTCTTCTTCTTTAACACTGCTTGCCCCTCCTACTGGACTACTACTACCAATGCTGCTGCTGTGTCTCTTGGGCCCACCCAATGTAGCCTTCAGGCAATGTATGGGTGACCCATGAGGAAATGGAGACGCTCGCTGCCCCCTCCAAAGCGGTCAGTCCCTTTCTCTCCTTTTTCCTTCTATCCGATGGGACCCTCTTATTGTTTAATCCTCTTTTAACAGTTTCCATTTTCTGTCTTTTGGTTGTATATGTGTTTGCACTGGTGATATGTAAAACTATAGGTGGTTGTTAAGCACATATGCTAATACTCCTTATTTCCTCTCCACTGGTTTGTCACAATATTTTAACTGCCAGAATTGTCCAGGCCAATTACAGTGTAGCTGTGGATAGCAACGTGGTGCTGACTACTGGCACTAAATAAATGTTGAAATTCACTACAGCATACTAAGCAAATACTTCATTCTAATTGTGTTCTGTACATACTGTGACCATTGTGAACCAATCTCCAGTTGCTGTCATAATCCTCACTGAGCTCTACTCTAAATGGCACTGATAAATAGGCATTGCACATGTTACAGTAGTAATAATCTCTTAAAGGTTATCATTAGGACAGCTGTTCTGTCAGCCAGTGTGGATTTAACTTCCTTCAGTTCAGGCAGTGAGGTTTATAGCTAATCATTTGCCTTTCTTCAAGAACGGTGAGCATTGATTGGTTCTGGCTGTCTCTTGCGCCTGAGTTGGAGTGTAATGGCACTGGATGCCTCTTAATGTGGCAGCCCAATCTAAAAACCAAATGTAATGTCAGACTAGCCCGGATCAGGAGGGGTAACCTTGTTAGAATCCCAGGAGGCCACTCCACATACTGGAGGAAATCACCCTTCTCTTCAGACACCGCCCTAACTCCCACCGGTCATTCTCTTCTCGTGAATTGGATAGTTCTCATACATTATTTAGAGAGCACCTTGTCCTTAGTTTGAAACAGTTTTTTGACTGACTGCCTGACACTGACTGACCCCATCTCTCTCTCACTTCTGAATTAACAGAAGTCCAATTCGGAAGAGGGAAGCTGGGCACAGGTGAATAATTGTTTCCATTTCATTTAAATTGATGAATTTGTCATATAAGGGGTTATTTTAAAATGCACGTAGGCCTCTATGTAATGAAAAAGGTCATATCATGTCATATTAAATTATAATACCATACCTTTAACACTGGGATGTAATGGTGGTGTTCTGTCAGACTTTGGCATATGGTGACATGAACCATGAGTGGATCGGCAACGAGTGGCTGCCCAGTCTAGGACTACCTCAGTACCGCAGCTACTTCATGGAGTGTTTGGTGGATGCCCGCATGCTGGACCATCTCACCAAAAAGGACTTGAGAGTTCATCTCAAAATGGTGGATAGCTTTCACAGGTGCTGCAGCAAAAGCTTGATCGGCTATCTTTTATAGACCTAAAATGAGAACTGCATTGAATGAAAATTATTCATACATTATCAATCATAAACTTGGGTCTTTTGGAGGAGACATGTCTATTTGAAATAGCTTTTTTCACGTTTTGTTGTTCTTCATACCCTAGGACAAGTTTGCAGTATGGCATCATGTGTCTAAAAAAGCTTAACTATGACAGAAAGGAGCTAGAAAGACGCAGAGAGCACAGCCTACATGAAATGAGAGGTACTTCCATTACATAGGACTCATAATACATTCCCTTAATCTTGTACTGTATTGTCGGGTTGCACGATAGTTGCCCTTCTCATGCAGTACTCTGTGTGCCCCCAGACGTACTGGTTTGGAGTAACGAACGGGTGATCCGCTGGGTCCAGAGCATCGGCCTCAGGGACTACGCCAACATCCTGTTTGAGAGCGGCGTCCATGGGGCGCTGGTTGCCCTGGATGACAACTTTGACTACAGCAGCCTGGCACTGCTCCTTCAAATCCCCAACCAAAACACTCAGGTACTCAATAATTCACTCAATCATCCAATTGATAGTAAATATAAGGGACTTTCGTGGACAATACCTATAACCGTGACATTTATCCATCAAGCTCAATAAACTGTGATACATAGTATAACCCCCACCCCCAAAAAGGCGTACGCATCTAACTGCAGTTTAGAATCTTAATTGTGATAATCATCTTAATATATTGAATTTACTGTTAGTTGTGCAATGTGTGATGTTTCTCTCCTACTGAGCAAAATTCCCAAATTGGCATACAAATAAAGGGGAAAAAATGCATATTTTTCACTAAAAGGTTTGTAATAAAAGAAAATTGTGTTGTGTTTCCTTTTCACAGGCACGTCAGATTCTTGAGCGAGAGTATAATAACCTGCTAGCACTGGGCACTGAGAGGCGATTGGACGAGGTGAGTGACACCTGTCACCCGCACTACTGGCCACGCCCTGCAGTTACCTGGGGTGACGGGCCATGACAGACACACCTGGGTTGGTTGTCAATCATTACTTGACACATTTCCCCATGCTATTTCTCTTGACTTGATCACCCTGTACTGATTGTTTACCTCTCCACTCCAAAACTAGTTTGTGCATTGTAAAATCATTATATACCCTTTTGTTAATCTTTTACATAAAAATTACAGTTGTTCTTACTTTACATCTGTTATTTAAGAAGGACTAATATTTATGGAGAGTATTATCAGTATGTAGCTAGTCGTCTGAACTTGGGCTTTGTCTATATGATAACAAATAAGAAAATAATCTAAACATACACTAAATATCATAAATATCAAACCGTACATTCTGTATGTCCGTCCGTCTGTGCATTTGTCCTCGTCACTAGTGTGACGACAAGGACTTCAGGGGTCCGTCGTGGAGGAGGCAGTTTCCCCCGCGGGACGTCCACGGGATCAGTATGATGCCTGGCTCTGCCGAGACGCTCCCTGCTGGATTCCGTCTCACCACCTCGGGACACTCCCGAAGACTGCCCCCTGAAGGTGGGAGCAAAGCCCCCTTATGCACACACACACACAAAAGAATTGTATGGTAGATATATATCCATGTGATTATTCATTTGTCATTAATGTGTACATGATTTGTTTCTGGGTATAATTGTGTTTTATCTATGTTTCCAGCTTTCTTACCAGAATCATTTTTATAATATAAAATTTCCCAAGGATGTTAAGTTTAAAATGTGTGATTCCTAATCCGACAAGTATAATCTATCCAAAAAGGGGAGTTCTGACCGTGCCCTGGTACTTGGGGGGATTATCTCGCTCTAGAGCACCGTCATCCTAACTCTGTTGTTCTCTTTAAACCTGGGTCTGCTGCTCTGCAGTACTCTATGAGGCCCTGGACGACAGTCCTGACGAAATGTATTTGGACTGGTTTCAAGGTCAGACATTATACCACTCAAATCCTGGCCCTATGGACCTGTGTATCGTAGTGCCTTCTGTACAGTTGCAACCCTGTCCCCTTCCCAGTGGTATATTCCCATTGTCCTGTGGTATCTTTTCTGTACTGCTTACTTATAGTAAACATAGCAGCATTGAAATGCTACCATGCATTAAAGCAGTCTGCAGGTGCAACCATTGATGTTAACTCACTGAGTGCATCTTGCCGAAAATTGTTGCGTTGTTGGATGTTGGATATTCAACATTGGGGTATATGCATAAAATAATGACTATATACGGTTTATTTTTCCATTTGTTGCTCAATTTACCACACTTCACCAGAGAACAGTTCAAAACCAGCCTTCACTCACAAAAAATTTATTGAAGCTCAGTTCTTAACCTAGGCCTTTTATATTACAACAGAAGATTTGAGTTTTAATACATGAATACACATATCTAGCCTTCATCAGAGTTCTCCTCTAATCATATGTCCCTTGTATAACTGGTGCATTCTCATCTCTACATCACCTCTGTGGTCCCTATGTGAAGTTCACAATAACACTGTCTGTCCCTTAACAGATGGGATTCACTCAAAATTAAAAAGTGTGTGTGTGTGTGTGTGTTATGCCAAAGCATGGCATTGCAAAGTGGTAATTTTAGATGTATGTGTTTTAATATCAAGATATGCTTTGCAATTAACCCCAATCTATTTTCCAGGATAATTTTGTTCATCCTGTGTCCTTCTCATCTTGGTCGTTCCGTCCACTGACCTTCTTTTCTGTCTGCCCCCATGCACAGTCGGAGCGGTGCAGCGTCTGGACAGCTCCACAGTGAGGACCTACTCCTGCTAAGGAAGTAAGAATGCCTCTGCATGCCTCACATACGACACGTGAACAACGTACAAACATCCCTCTTGTCAAACACTTTTATTACACTGTCAGATTGCAACAGAATATAAGCAGTTTAACAAAAAAGGGCTGGTGTTTTTTGTCCATTGATAGTGTGCCCAAATGGAAAAAAAACTTTGATGGTATTTTCAAATGGCCATACATTTCCCTTGCAGATCGGATTCTACCACTGGATGGAGTTGCACCATTGGGCTGCTGGAAAGATTGTTAAACCTGCCTGGAACCGAACACACACACACTGCCAAGACGCCTTCCCCTGCCCCGAACTGACCCCCTGTTATGTGGATAGAGGGGTCTCGTGCCAAGGTGCCCAATCTGTACTACTAGCCACGCCGTTGTACTTCCCCCTCCTTGCCGCCCTGTGAAGTGGGCACCAGCAGATGGTGCTACTTTTTTGCAGGCTGTCTAGTAGTCACCACTTCTACCTTTACATGTAAAGTGAAACTTATCAAAGCATTATGTACTGTGTATTTCTTCTACAGGAGATGTGTAGGTTAGCTGTACATTATTATATGTTGTTTTTATATGCCCACATATATAAATATATATATACACACATCTATGTATAATATATAAAAAAATATATTCCGTTTGTGCAAATAATACACTCCCCTCATTTTCATGGTTCATGAATTAAACATGCTGCTCTTTAAAAATTTCTTCACGTTACCCACAAGAGACCATTTTGTACATATCATTTTACTTTTCCATATTGATTATGAGAATGATGATGGTGACAATGATAAGCACCTTCTCTGGATGTGACCATGTTAAGCCCCAACTGGGAAAGACGGCCCTCTAGTGGAGAATAGTCCCTGAGTCATCTTCAATCAAGCAAACCAAACCTTCTATTATTTTTGGATGGAACCTATTTCATTACACCACAGCATTCTCGGAGTACACAGGAAAGCACTGTGACGCCTACTGACGTGACAAGCACTTTGATGAGCCAACTCTGGAAAAGTAACAGCCAAGGACAAAAAAAAAAAGACACTCCACAAGGAAGTTATGCAAGACTTCCACTTTGAGAACAAAGGCAAGCCGCTATTCTCTGAGCCTGTCCCCAGCGGTGTTCGATCAACCCATGAAGTACAAATGTAGTAACTGGACCGTGTACACACAGCCAAGCTGGCCTTTTTTCCCTCTGTTGGGTCTAACCCTCAGACATGCACGTTGTGACAAGAAATAACTGAAAGACAGACTGCTTTAGCTCATAGTGTGCGTAGTGTAAATTAAATTGTTGAAGTGAGGTGAATTTTTTATGACAAACCTGTTGCTTGATGTGACTTATTTTTGTGTAACTTAATGATTTGTTTCTTGTGGAGTTGCCAGGGTAAACTGTTGACCAGCCCTACTGTCTTTAAGTTATTTCTTGACAGAATACTCAATCAAGTCTTTGTGTTTTAAGTTATTTTTACATTTTCAATTTGCACAAACAAAGAACAGTTTTATTTAATTTTCATTTTTATTTATTTATTACTACTTATACTTTAGTATACAAAGTATACAAAACAAAGTGGTGATCAAACATTTTCATTGTCAATTAAAATACTGTTGGTGAAAAGGTTTTTGGAATCAATAATTTTAATTTCTAAAACCTCGGGTACTGATGCTCTCTATTATTAAGGTCAAGTTAAAGGCGGATATTTCCCAACATCAATATACTTTAAATGTGATAGGCCATTGTTACAGCTCAAGTTATTTCTATATTCTCACAAGTTGTTGTTTAAATGACTTGTTCAAATCATTCAGAATTTTGTTTGTTTATTTTTGGTCCTAAATCATTGTAATTGAAAAAACATTTATTCTATATTTCAGCGTAAAAATAATTTACTGGTAGTAACTTTTAAATACTAAAAACTTTAGTCTCAAGGATTAATTAAAACACTGATATATTAAGTGTGGAAAAGATCGCCTGATTTGAATTCTATTCTTTTCCATGAGGTGTGAATTCATTAAAACCTGCAGGAGCATTTGCAGTGCATGATAGAAAGGCGGAGTATATTCACTAGCGGGAATGAACGCTCTAGAAAGAAAACAATAGGCCCAGACTTCTAGGCTTAGTCCTTCTATGGGACATGGTGGGATGCATGGATAGGAAGTCTGAGAACATCACCTCAGAGTCCAGGTGTTCGAAGTGCCTTTGCCACCTGTTCTACAATGGTCTTAAACACCTCTGGATCCTCAATGGTTGGAGTGATCTGTGGACACACACAAGTTGCGTTTCTATCTTACTTTGTTGATTATGTCTTGTTTTGCGTTTGCTGAAATGCATAACCCTGTCATTACCTTCTCTTTGATTGAAAACAAAGGAGGTAGGTTCTGGAATAAAGGCAATCATTTAGAATAAAATATAGCTATTCTACCTTGTAAGGCTTTCCATTGACCAAGTTGGCCAGCGAAGAGCGAGGAATCTTCCCAGACCGGGTCTTCGGCAGAGCACTGACAACCAGCACCTTCCTAAAGGCAGCCACTGGGCCTATGTTGTCCCTCACCAGTTTCACCAGCTCCTTCACGACATCCTCCTGACTTTTCTGCAACTCTGAGCCACACACACATTTACATTCAACTCTATAGAAAGGATAGTTTATTATTTACTAAGGAATATTTACGTAACAAAAAATGTAAGTCTACAGAGTGGCTTTCCTACCAGTTCGGAGAACACACAGGGCAAGGGGTACATGCCCCTTAAGGGAGTCATCCAAGCCAACCACTGCACAGTCCACCACTTCTGGATGGAGTAACATTGTCTTAAGCCAACACAGAGAGAGAAAGATGTCGAGTTGTGTAAATACCAGAGTCCCAGCTTTGCAGAATGTGTCTGCCATTGTCCTACCTCCTCCAAAGCCCCAGCTGAGAGCCTGTGGCCCGCAACATTGATGACATCATCAGAGCGTGACATGATGTAAACAAATCCCTCCTCATCCACATAACCTGCATCCATGGTGTCATAGTAACCCTGGGAGAGAGGAAAATAACAAAATGTTCAGTTGTAAGAAACAGAAACGATGAGGTACCATCTCACATCACAGACAAAAATTCACTAAAGCAATAAATCCACTGTGATGACTGGTGTTTCTAAACAATGCTGATTGTTTCCAATGCAGATTTGCATGGCCCAGAGATTTATAGGTTTTAAGCGATACTTAACATGCATTAGAAAGTAAAATGGGAGAATTGAGTGGGAAAGTCAAATCAATAGCACAAGCATTCAAACTAACCAAGTTAAAAGGCACACAGCCAATCATTTTCTCTGAATATTACTGATCAAGCCATGTAAAAAAATGTCTTGAATAATCCTCAATTGTCCGATTTAAGTTTTACTTGGATTGCAATATTTTAGTGCGGTTCTTAAAGGTGGAGGCAGCTGAGTGGTTGCTATATTTACATTATGTAAATCCATCCATCCATTATCAGAACCACTTATCCTATGCAGGGTCACAGGGGGCTGGAGCCTATCCCAGCTGACTTCGGGCGAGAGGCGGGGTACACCCTGGACCCAATACATCGCAGGGCTAACACATAGACATACAACCACTCTCTCACACACACACACAAACACACATTCACACCTATGGACAATTTAGAGTCACCAATTAACCTGCATTTTTTGGGATTATGGGAGGAAACCAGAGTACCTGGAGGAAACCCACGCTAACACGGGTAGAACATGCAAACTCCACACAGAAAGGCCCTCAGGTGGGAATCGAACCCAGGACCTTCTTACTGTGAGGCAACAGCACTAAGCACTGCGCCACCGCGCTGCCCCCATTATGTAAAATATACATACAAATACAAATGTTCTCTACCAGCATGCAGTGGACACAGCTTACGTACAGGAAACTTGGTGAAGTAGAGCTCCCTATACAGCGGATGGTTGTTCCAAAGGGACAGCGCTGCCCCTGGTGGTAGAGGGAGCCTAGAGGAGAGACGATAGGAATCATTCATTGTAGAAACCTGAGGTATCAACTTGCACAGAAACGATAAGCTGGTCAGTCAATCAATTTTAGAATAAAAAGAGCTGACCTCTGGTCATGGATATAATTACACTAAACGTTATAGGGTCTAGACATCTAGACTTGGTGCCAGTCTCTAGTGGAATTGACCTGACCTGAACCACAGGGCACGTGTGTGCGCGCGCGCACACACACACACACACACACACACACACACACACACACACACACACACACACACACACACACAC
>JAVQJS010021998.1:0-17726 GCA_036024795.1 Galaxias rostratus | reverse complement strand
ACAAGCCGGTCCAGTCACTCGTGGTTACAATAAATTTTTAAGATAACACTGGTAACTATAAATGCTTTATAAACAGACTACCCCCAACCCCCACCCCCCCCCCCCCCCCATTGCCCCCCCCCCGTCTCCTCTCTCCACCACCCGAGGCACTTGGAGTAAAACAGAATACACAATCAGCTCCATTCTGCCATGGCATCGCTTGGAAAGGGGCTTGTTGATCACGCTCTGGCAGGGACAATCAAGCCTCACAGAACCCCCCCCTTAACTTTATTTGTTCCACTCGACGGTCACAGAGGAGTCATACTCCCCCACTCGCCAGTCAGCAGGTTATGAAACAAAATGCGCGCCTTACATCTGCCCAGCTGTCCCCTGTCGACAGAGCTCTGCGAGGAAGGCTTTGAAGTGTTTGACACAATTCTTTTGTCCTGAAAATGTTTAGGATATTTCAAATCAGCCATGTTTCTAGGAGAGCAGAGATCTTTAGCTCGGGCCTCACCTTAGGATCACGTGTTAGTCTACGGGATTGCTAATTATGATTGCCACCCCAACAAATATTTCCTTTCACCCATCCACTAATCGCCATATGCTGAGAAGCAAATGAGCCACTTCTTCCTCTCCACCCCCTTCTCCTCCCACTGCAACTGTTAAATCAAATATTCATGAGGGGAAGAAAAGCATTGCGTGGTCTGCTGCTATCCGCAAAATCTGTGGGAAACTTAATCCTTGTTTCACACAAATTCTTCAAGGAAATGCTGCTTGGCGTCAACAAATATTTGCCACTATTACAGGGTATCTCACAGACAATGACACAGCAGTTCTATGCCTAAACAAGTCCCCTTAGTCAAAACCTCTGGCTAATCATGGTCATTTTATGATTTGAAATATATGAATCACAGGGGGAGAGCATGCTGCCAGTTAAGGTTTCCACCTTCAATCATTGTCTGAGGCTCCTATGGAACCCTAGCTGTGGTCCGGGTCTGCGGCGGCGGTGGCTGCACCTGCTTCTCTCGCACCACGAGGGCGAGGGAGCCTGGAGCCACTAGAACCAATGGGACGGGCTGCAGGGAGAGCACCTGGAAAAGCTCGACGATGACTCAGGCAGAGGAGAGTCTACCTACAGGGCTGTGTCGAGCTCCTCACAGCCAGCAAAACAAGTGTCTGTTTGTCGAATCACATCCGTCAGGATCGAGGGCTCGTGGGCTCGTATTCGAACGGGATGGAAAGGAGTGCTACTGTGGCTGCATCCTTTGAGGTCCTGCGTCGTGTGTGTTCCTTTTGTTTTTTGCGCAAGTTGACAACGTATGGTAAAGGACCACCACCATTCAGCCCCAGGAAACCAATGTAATCCTTGATGGCACACATCCCAGCATTTCCAAAGCAAGGCAAACACTTTAGATGGAGATTTTTAGTGTGTCTGCAGTGATTGCTGGGAATGAACCGTTCAATATGGGTTATTCTCACACACTGGGATGGGGAAGATAGAAGTTTAAGGAATTCTGCCAATTTGCAGTGTAGGATTACAATAGATTGCTGTCTACAAGGCACACTCATCTACTTTTTAAAAGTAAGCCTCACTCCTGCAAAGAAACCCCATAGATCCTCAAAGACTTTAACATGTAGGTGCAGATCAATATAGCTGGCATGTGTTAAATTTCAAGTTTGTTTGATGTCTGGACAGGTTCACAAAGGAACAGGTTCAGCCTTGAGTCTAGGTTGACTCATCATCCTCTAGCTTTCTACACCCACATGGTATGATTTCATCTGGATATTTAACATCATATTCAGCTGAACCACATTTAACAAATAACGCAAACAGTTTTCAGAATCCTACTAAATTCAGGAATATGTCGTTGTTTTTTCGTCGTAGAATCTGTAGATAAATTGTCCTTAAGACAATGAACCAGTCACGGATTATTCTGGTAAAACTCTGTGTCTAGATAAGAACTTTGTCATAATACACATCCCGAGATACATACACAGGCAACACTCCACCACCGATATACAAAATGTCATGAAACTTTATTTGACAAAGTATCGTAAGAATATCAAAACCACTCATTCGATATAACAGTTCTCACTGTTATTATACATTCATCTCAGTCACACTTACATTCAATTATATAAAAATATAAATGCAAACAATTGTTTAAAAAATAAAATCCTGCAAAGCATAATTGAGGCACTTGAGAGAGAAAAAGTATTGCTATTTTTAGTGCTAATAAGTTCTTTCTGAGTTGTAATTGTGCAAAAGTTATAATACTTTCACTCTAAAAACAAGTGTATGCACTTGTTTCCAAACTAGTGATGGCTTTGGTATTCCTATAGTTATGTCCTGTTCCTGGCTTTGGCTACAATGCACCATCTGTTGCATGATTTGTGTGTGGTACATTTCAAAAACAGGCTTCCATTATAACCGCCCAGCTGAGAAAAAAAAGTTGTACAAACATACAAAATAGTTCATAAGGCACATGAAAAATCATGAAACACGCCAAGAATGCATGGGTAGCACTGCCAGGTGGTTATACGGTAATACAAACTTCACTCAAGTTTGCAACGGTAAAAACACTGTTTGCAACAAAAGGCACTTGAAATGAAATGGACTGTCTTTGTAATACATGTCTCCATCTTTGGAACAAAAGCATCAATGTCCACGGATTGTACTTAAGGACTGGAGAGTAACCAAAGTTGCTGGTGGTCCAGTATTCCAGGTCAATGTGCTACACAACAACCAGATTCCTCATGCTTGTGCAGAAGAGACATTCTGGAGAAAGTCTTAGAACAGTTCTTGCATTGGTATTTTTTCACATCTGAATGGGTCTGTAGGTGAGCCCTGAGGTTGGACCTGTCCGCAAAAGCCCTGTTGCAGTGGGGACAGGAAAAAGGCTTTTCTCCTGTCAAATGAGAAAAACAAAGCCATTTAAATGATCATCCACATCAAACTGAACGTTAATGTGAGAAAATTGTTAAACAAGTAAGTAATAGATATTTCTTTCAAAGAAACATGGTTTGTTGTATTATAAACTGACTAGAAGGCCCATGTTTTAGTGTGCCTTGGAAAACTTCATGGGATAAGTTTTCTCTTGGTTATGTCAGACGGTAAAGTCTGAATCAATTATTAATAAACAGTTTTTGTATGTATCATTGGAATATTACATATACATCAAACTTCTGTAGCAAACTTGAAACTTGAAGTGTTACCCGACAATACAGTGGCTTCAATGACAATTTAGTAACTTTAGATAACAAATTATCACTGCAAACTGCAGAATGACATCGCAGATTGCAACGTAGAGTTAGAAATATACAAAGTTTCTACAATCACTTCAGAATCCATTGCATAAGTGACAAAACTTTTCAAACATAAATAACATCAAAACCACAGCAAGTGTTCCCATATCACCACTAATGTGTCTTGTTAAACTTACCGGTGTGCGTTCTTATATGTCCTTGAAGCAACCATGGTCTGGAAAAAGCTTTGCCACATATTTTACAAACACAGGGTAAAGTATGAGTCCTGATGTGCATTTTTAGGGCTCCTAAACTAACGTACTCCTTTTCGCAATATTTACAACTGAAAGATTTCCTCGTTTGGGCGTCGCAGTGCAGTTGTTTATGTTTCAGCAGTCCAGAATAAGTGGAATACGATTTGCTACACAAGCTACATTGGAATTTCTCTGCCTCTCCACCATGAAGGTCTGTGAGCTTGGTGATCATCCGATCATCTTCGTCACTTCTGGGACTTTCAGAGCCGCTGTGGTCTTTGGACGAAGTGTCTGAAAGCGATGAAGGATATCCAGATACGGGAGAGAGGTCACTTGTGAGCGGTGAGAGTGGCAAGTTACTCGTAGTCCATACCGTGATAGGGCATGCCACCGAGCTAAGGATCTCCGGCGGAGGGATGACAGGCAAGGGAAGGCCCTTGTAAAGATACGGGGAAATAAATACTGAAAAGAGAGAAAAATATAATTTAAATGTTTCCGTCTGAAAAATGTAATAATAAATAATGACTGAATATTTACGTGTTGCGTAAATACTCAACAGCTTTTTACCAGCACTATTTTTTATCAAAGTAAAAAGTTATACCAAATCCATAATCCTGTTAAGTATATGCATTATATAAATGCACTTTTGAAAACTTTACCTGTGGGGCTTTCCAGCTCACTATAGTTTGGTTTCTTGGCGGAGTTTATATGTTTCTTCACAAGAAACGAGCGTGGCATCTTGCAAAACAAGTGGAAAACTTTGGAGAGACTTTTAAGGTCAAGATAACGGTCGCCGTAGGACGCGACAATGCACTGTTAAATCAAAAATCCCGATTACATAGTCCAGTGAAGTGTCACCGTGTAGTGCAGCACTCTTGTAACAGTACAGTGGGTTGCAGGAAAGAGCAGTAAATACTCCATATCAGGTGCATGGGAGGAGTCATTCTGGAATAATTTAAGTAGTGGGAGTCTTCAATCTAATTAGACAGCATTTTTCACATATGTAGGTGGAGTCATAACCATAAACTCTGGTAAGACAGGTGTTTCTCTGAGGTCTTGTAGGGAGCTGATAATTTAGAACTGTTGGATGCAGCAAGCTGCACTACATAATGTTCCGCTGTAACGGGGCAGGTTTTTGCCTCGGCACGTTGTTTTTGCATGGCAACTAATGCGAATACTGTTATTACATCAGGCAAGTACAATAAAGGTGCAGTTCCAGAGAAATGTTCATACATTGTCTAACATTAAGACAAACAAATGGCATAAAATAAATAGTAAAAAATATACTCTAGCCATGTCTCCAATCTACAGTACAACAGTCAATGTAAGATATTCATTTTGATTAGTTATAATTACAAGTGTTTTTTCTTGTACAGCTATGTACTGTTTATTTGTTGTCAAGGTCAGCTTTGCAGCACAATCAGGTTTGACTCCAAAAAATGGACAGGCAGAGAAAAGGGAAACTTATCAGTCTACGCCCCCTTGTGTTCATCTGACTTGAAGGGGAGAGGTGCATTTGTCCAAAATCATGAAACATGCAAAACAAAGGGAACACTAAATTGGTGGAGCGTTGAGCATTTGATTGCCTAGGTCAGCAGATATGAAAATCTCATTATAGGGTAATCACTCAGGTAATTGTGAACTGGTTATCTTATCTGGGAAACATAATGGCAGTTGATGAATAGTTTCCCTTAGTGTTTCTCTAAATTAGAATAGGAAGGTGGGGTTATCTGTGCATAATAATTACATGACTTGTCAAAGACCCGGGGCTGTTTCAAAGCAATTTTGACATATTGCAATTTCTAACAAGCGCAAGGAACGCCATGTGGCAGTGGCAGTGCGGAGCAGTGGTGGTAAGCCTTATGCGTCGTCCAAGGTATTACTATGTAATCAATCTTGTGTACTCACTGAGCCTTATAAAGGCGGACTAGATTGTGCATCACCAAGTAAACACAGGCATTCGCCACTTTGTATGCATTCACAGAGAGTCCCACTATCAAAGTCAGTACTGTTTCTTCATTTAGATCCAATTGATAGTAGGCAAGTGGAAATACATGAAATACTATGTTGATAGCTCAGTGCCCTGCATCTAAAACCTAATCTGACAGGTTCAGGGGACTGGCACTGCATGATGTGATTGATGTTTCTATAAATACCACGGGCAATTATTTAAAGAGGAACCCAGCAGGACAATAGTTGCTTTTAACGCCATCCGATGTGGCAAGAGCATTGCCTAATCCTATGGGATTGCAGGCAAGCATTGCAAACACATGGTCCCTCTGCCCTACACCTGAGGTTTCCTAGCAAACCACTTAGTAGGCTTTGCTTGATTTACACATATGAAAATGGATATAAATCACATGGTAATTCCACAAAAACGCCAGCACCACACACTCGTGGGCAGAATGTTAAGTCAAGTGCAAAAGCGATACAGTCAAACAAGGTGTAGGTGGGTCACTGCTGGGAGTATGTGAAGTGTACTGCAGAGCGGTCTTGATGGAGACTAAGCCCTTAGATCCATTACAGCAGTAGCTGTGCAGTAATTAAGCATGGTTTCATATTCATTCAAGGTAGGACCACTGGTAAGCCACAAACCAAAGGCAGAATAAAGAGAGCATTTGGTGTGAAAGTGTCATCAAACATAACTCACACATTACTGATATTGAAGCATTACAGAATATTGAAGCAAACGGTGCCCTATAGATGCAGGTTGCTTTTTTATTGAGGGGATGGGGTATATGAAAATGTCCTAAAACCTTCTGAATATTGCCATTCACAATATTAAAATAGCTCACACATTTGTAGGTGCCATGCAAATTCTGTATCACCTTACAACATTGGGAGTTTAAGCCATTTCGGGTTGCATTGTTGATACTATATATATATGTGAATTTGCCAGGATAATTACTCATTCGTTAGTCGTTTAAAAGGAATGAGAAGTTTTATATCTCTTTTTTTTTCCTGGAAGCGTTCCTCTTACCTGAAAATTAGATGATGGTTAGCTGCATGAGAACCGAAAGCTTGTCAATTCACGCACCTGCCATGCAATTCAAACCTGCGCAGCTGTTCAAGCAAAGGCAGTTGGGAGGAATCCCTACGGACGAAACAGCTGTCCGATTTTATTGAAGATCTGCAAGGTGTTGAGATTCTAGGTCTGCTGATTGCCTCCGAGACGATACTTTAAAACAGAATAGACCATTTTTTTAGTTTTTGCTTTGCAGATGATACAGGCAGACTCTTTGTTTTTAAAAAAGGAAATAGAAAACGTGACTTTGATATTTATTCTGCTTTTGCAGTTGGTAATGAAATGCACAAGCTGCAGTTTATTTAATAGCATGCTGGGTATTATTATAAGCGAAACGTAAGATACCGCAGTGCACGTTGCAATAATTGGCATCAGAGGCACTCTTTACTTGCGAAAACTATCATTTTGCAGTTTGTGCGCAGAGTTGACATATTCCTTGTCAGGAGAAGTAAATTAATTTATTGCTCTCTAATACGGAGTAGGGTAAGTGCTCAGAGAAATTTAGGAACTGACTCGACTGACGTGCGTTGAAACAAATCACATGTGATTTTGAGCCAGTCATTTTGGCACAGGGCGCGATGGAAGGAAGATGTTAAACTGTAGGCAACGTCCTGTCTTCTTGGAGATGTCGACCTAGAGGAATCCCTTAATCGCTGCCGTTTAGGAAATATGGAATTAGCAATTTTTCCATTAGAGTATGGGATTTTGTTTGATTTTACAACATTGCCTCTGTGTAGTCTAGTGGATGCCGTGTCGGCGATGGTGCCACAAGTCTACGATGTGATTTCACTATCGAGCTTTTTTTTAAATCGTTGTTTACATTGAATAATAAAAATATTTAACGAGGGATTGGGATTTTAATACCAAAGTGATCAGTTATCACCATCACCACCTGTTAGACATCTTAAAAAACCAGGTAAGCTAATCATAGCCAGATATCTTTTTTGTCACTTTCTTCATTGGCTACATTTTTGAGATTAGATGATACAATATTTAAGGCAAAATTGTCAAGTGTTGCTACAACCACAATATCAATTACTTTTATGTATGGTGCAGCGTTCTCACAATTGTGTTCCTTTTATTTATGAATTCTCGTCCACCAATTGATCATGATTGTAGGTGCTTAGAAAAGGCTTGCCAATGTATAACAGCCTTTACGATGAAATACGATTTCATTAGTGCGTGATTTAAAATGAAATGTCCAGTGGCAGGTACCCGCATATCGCCTCTGAGTTGGAATAGAGGCACCCGCTGTTCCTAAAGCTATGTCCTGTCAGACCTCTTTATCCATAGTCATTTTCAGCCAGGACAAAGTACAAGCTACCCACATCCAATAATCTAAACTATCCTCGTAAATATTCAGTTATCGGAGGCCTGTCCGTCGTTGATTTGGCTGTTTTCAATCAGTCAAACTCTGGTACTATTTGGGGCGATATTGCTGCTATTATTGAACCGTCATCATCATTATCATCAAATAATCGTCCAGCGATGCTAACATAAGGATGAGCACTAAGCTGCACATATAGTCTATAGTGCTAGCAAATGGGTAGAGAGAGCTATGGGTGCTTAAGTGATGTGTGTTATAGATAGGAGCCCTCTAGTGTATCGAAGTGCACATATTTACATGATAGGCAGGTTTGACATGAAGACTTTTATGACCACTATATTTCCTACCTCAATATACTGAACATAAAGCACCTCTAAAGTTTGTTTAATAATACTTGTTATCAAGAAGGATTTAGTATGCCAGCAACTCTGTTCCCACATGAAGGAATTATTGATCACAACTCCCTTCAATGGCCATAGTTCAAGGGCAAGCTATGTGAGGTTGTGGAAGTCTCCAGTCTTATAGAATAGAAAGATCTTGAAGTGTCATTCACTTTTCTACATGCTCAGAGCACACACATCTTGCCTATAGATCGAATGCCATAAATCAACAAGCGGTTTAGCGAAGCAACAAAAGCTTCCTTGTCTGAAAAACAGAGTTGAGTGAAGTGCTCAGTGGACTCCCACCTGCGAGGCCAATGTGATATACAGTGAGCTGGCCGACATAAGAAACAGCTGTGGTGGGCAAAACTGTCAGGACCTGACACTGTCCCTCCTCGAGAGATTGCTACCTGTACGAGGAGCGCATGCCCACAATGCCTTCCCCTCCTGAATTTACTACCAGTGTTTCCAGTGCAACCCAGTGCAAACATTGTCACTAAAGCAGACTATAGATTAGTTTTCATGAAAATGACCCACTCGATATCCATTATCCAAGAGCCTATTTCATTGGGCACACTGACAGTAAATTGTGTATGTGAGCACATTCAAATTGTTGTTGCTCACGCTAGAATAGCGAAGGACAATTACTGCTCAGAAGAAAACTACTATTTTTCTATGGGCATAAATTACCTTTTGACTGCGGCAGAAGGGCCGGTGTGAGATACTGTTTGCCCTACTCTTCCTTATATGTGGCAGTGCAGATGGAAACAGTACAGAGATATTGGCTCAAGCAAATTGAAAGCCCCACAGAATGCAATAAGGGTCATGGCACAATATACGGTATTCACCCACGACCTGCACTCGTGCAGACGGCACACCGCAATCTGAATGCGTTTTTATACCCGCGATGAATTGGGTTATTTTGATATAAAGAACCAGACGGGTATGAGGAGCGCTGAACAAGAGCGCTGTAATAGAGCCGCTGTTCTACCACTTTTCATAGATGAAACCGTATCTGGGCAAATTAGACCGGAGTCGACAGTATGTCAAGGTGAAGTAGCCTGGAGCGTCTTCATCCCCATCCTAGCCCCTAGAGCTGGTTGGCTGAGGAGAAGACTGTCACACCTCTTTGTGTGTCGCCTTTGCCTTTGTGCAGATTTGATTAACCGGCCGTATGAATTGCCCCAAATGCTGAACGCAATAGTTTGAGAAGCCAAACGTCCCACCAGTCCGGATGAATAAACAATAGGAGGAACAACGGAGATTTTAGACACTCCAGTTAGCGAGACACAATGTGTAATCTGTTTTTGCCACAGAGTCACTGTTGTGCAAAGGCCCAAAAAAAAAACATGGTTGTCCTCTGGCCTCGAAGAGACTGATGACTAATCAAGCGAGTACACATCTACTCTGATGGTGAGAGAGAGTGAGACACCCCACTCATTTAGATGTCACTCATACACAAGCTTATCTGATTGAAAAGTCTTAACAGGGACCGCAGCAGAAAAAAAAAACTATAGGTGACTGGGGTTGAATGCAGAGGCAGCACAGCAATATGGAGTCATTCTTGGATTTGCCTAACTTTGAAGTAATAAAAGGTATCAACAAATTATCCAATGACTGATGAGCTTTTGATCTTTCCTCTGTGGATTTCTGTCCTTGGGCTAGCTGTGCTTTCTGGATGTTATTCAGCCCATGTAAGACAATTTTAGGTCAGGCCCGGAGAATGTGGTTCTGCTGCTTATTCTAAAGCACTGCTTCAGTGACAACTGACTACGATAACAGCCTGCTGTTTTTTTTCTCCCTTTCTCAACCTTGTTGGCCAATTGCTTTTCCACTGTAAACTGTGGAAGTCCACATTTGCAAGTAAAATATTCTGCCATGTAAACAGTTCCCCACTGCAATTAGGTTAACCTAGTTCCTTCGCACTTTCTTAGTTTGGCCATAATTTACAAAAAACATAACACTCAACACACAACAGTCATGGATATGGAATGGACTTGGCCAAACTGTTATCCGATTGTTTATTTTTAATGCATTGTAATAACACTCTGCTGAGCAGTTTATGGGTATGTGCTTTAAGCTCTGACAGTTTCAAGGGGTGATATTTTACAAGAATTAAAGTACCCAATCAATGTGCTCAACTCGTGTGAAGGAGAAGCAATTAATAGCGGATAGCAACTCCACAAAATTACGCAATTCCTCTGGAAGATGCGATAGACGCACTTAAAGAAAGCTCTGTCAGATTTCTCCCCGACCAAATTAGGAATTAGGGCGCCCCCTTCCCCTTTCAATCCCTCATTACCGAAGCCCTTTTAAGGCCATTATTTTGGAAATGCACTTTCAGATCTGTTACAGCAGATAGTCATTTATATATAGTATCCCCAAGCCTTTTAAATCTGAGTTCCAATTTCCCCCCACTTATATTTCCTTAATGAATTGGCTATCTCTGGTGACAAGGAAACTCAGTTTCAATCAAGTCTTCCCTTACAGGAATACTCTGGGCCTGTTCATTTTTCATATGTATTCCACTCTCAGCAAGGTGTCATTCCCCAGCCCCAACATCCTCTATGTAGCTTGTTGCATTGCTCAACGTGGCAATGTGTGACATGTGTATACTGCGGTGTTTCCATATCAGTGACAATGAATAGAAAGAATGAACATCAGTATTATTCAAGGTATCTATTGTAAAGACCCTGAATACAATGCAGCTAATTGAGGAATCCATGTATGTAGTTACATACTTCATTTACTCAATAATGTAGCCTATAGGCATTGCATCAATGAAGTGTATGTTAATCAAACACTGTTAATTGATTCTAATTAGGAAACCAGCTGGATAATCGAGAGACCCACTGGAGGGAGCCAATTGACCTCTAAATATTAATTTACACTATCTTAACTATAGTACAGTGTTTTACTACATTACTGGGCTATATCCCTTTGTAACAGTTCCTAAGCATTAAGCAATATTTGCCAGTCTGACCGTACACAGACGCACGCTCTAGAGTAAGACGCCCTTCATGAACACTGTGTCTAATTGGTTGTTCGAGAGGAGCCTGTGCAAAGCGTCGTTTAATTCAAGTGTACAGTGGATCTTTCTGTCTTGCAATTTGCCTGCTGACAGTGTGCAGATAACAGAAGACTTTAGGCGCTGTTTAGAATTGTTTGTAATGAAACCGAATGACAGGGAGTGGGGCTCGGAAACCAAGTGATGACAGTATTCTTCGTCAGCAATTAGAAAGTGTCAGTTCTCTGTAAGAACAAAATGAGTGCTCATTATATTTTCACACCAGTTTTTGTTGCATTTTGTGTGGTCTGTTGTGTTAAAGATTGGATTGTAATATTGAACCATACAGCCCTTGCGCAACAAAAGTGTTACTGTTGTTTAAAGTAGTACAACTGCATTTGCTGCTCCACACACAAAAACAGCGAAATGTCCCATCCAGCAGGCAACATTGCTATCCATCATTCTTCAGTAGATGGGCGACAGCTGTCCCCTGGTTTTAGGGATTGAGATGTCAACCTTGCAATTTACTTCCTGCTTCCTTCAGAGTCCCCTTCTATTGTGTCAGAGAGAGAAGCGCCGTTGGAGAGACACTGCTCCGTGAATTGGTTTTCCGGGAGAATATCTGATAGCGTTGCTTGGCGTTGCGCTGACTCGACTAAATAGCACAAGAGGTTAAATCTCGGATCCTCACCTGAAAACAGAACAGTTTGCTTTTGCCAGAATTTTCTAGAACTTTGGTACCTGCCAGGAGAAACGGTGCATGTTGCATGTGCGAGCATGTGCCGTAAAATGCTCCATTCGGAACTGAACATGTGAAAGCTCTGCGCCCGTCAGGCAGAATTGGCTGTCTCTAGATGGGGGGAAATGGAAAATAGAGTTTAAAATGCAACATTGAACGATTTACATACATAAACTGGAGATGTCGTTTCAAATGCAAACGAGATGACGATATCATAGGAGGATCATAGACGCAACGCTTGCCACTGTGTCTCGACAAATAGGCAGCACCATGTCAACAAAGGCATGCTAACGAGGCAAATCTCTCAAGAGGTTTCCATTGCAAGACAACAAAACACCTTGGCAGATTAATTTGTGCTTGGCAAACAAAAGAATAGGAAACAGAAGAATGCAAAGCTAATTGCCTTTTGGCATTCATACTGTACACGAGGACCTACAGGTCCCTCGTTTTTGAGGGGATTTGTGTGCATGGAAAAAATTGAATTGCATTGAATTGAATTGCAAGCCCATGATCTTTGCTTTCTAAAGGTTGAAACAATTTATTAATTGATTTTTTTTTGCCTCCAGTTTAGTAGGCTGACCATGTCATCATTGAACTGAGTTGACACCGTAGCCTAGTCTAAAGCACCTCATTGACTCACTCAAGTGTGACTCCTGCTGTTCCATCTCTTTTCAGATCTCGATGGATCTCTCACTGATTTAGCTCTGGGATCTGCTCTTCAACGGCCAATGAGACGGGGATAAAACCTTTGAGAAATCTTAGCACCCGCCGAGCAACTGTCTTCAACAGAGGCGGATTGCCCTGCTACAGGACAGACAGTTCCCCCTAGCATCAACCCCAGGGGAGCGGCGACACTCTCCCACAGTCCTGACAGCCATGATCAGGGAAGTCCCTCGTCCTCCATTAGGATCAGGGCTTATCTCTCTGCTAGATGGCTAGACCTCTCCAAACGAAGAGCAGGGGGCCGATCCACTGAGGTGAGATATTCCACACGCGGCAGAACGCCATGCCATGTCGTTCGCCTGTCCGATCCGTGTACGGGAAACGGAAAGGTTTTAGAGCACTCACCCGTTTGACGTTGTATCTCCGGAATGGGAGCTCAGCATATCCATGACCTTCGTCACGTCGTAACGATGCGCTGGTAAATGTTTCCATTCTGGGTCTGTTCCCCAACCGTGCTCGCTACTGCTGTTGCTACTGCCATGACTCGGTCTTAACTGCTCTGCCTAGTGTGGCTCACGGTTTTAATGGCTCCACTGACAAGGTAGAGATACAAAGTTACACAGTTCAGTTCTTGGTGCAATAGGTTCTATAGTGAAACATTTATTAAGATGCTTGCGCTTTCACCTTGGCTAATGCATAATGTATTATTTCTCGATAATATGACCAGACCGCCTAATGGGTTATGAACAGGTATGAAAAGAATTGGAAAGGGACACATTCAAATAAAAAGGACGGTTTCTGATGCATGCCCAGAGCTTTTTTGTAATAAAATGTACTAAATTGAAATTAGTGAGATAAGTGTTTTGTTCTATTTTGCCTTCATTTCAGGGCAGTTTCCCTCACTGCACAGTAGCACATGGATTTCAAGACTTCAAATGAAGAGGTATGAATGAATTGCCATGGGTTATTATGTCTTTACAGCACATAACCAAGCGCTGATGCGAGCTGACCTTTGAACCTTATTCGAGTGTCATTGGATTGAGCTGTCAGTGAATGTGTCTGGTTCAAGAGGGTCCCATCCTCCGTCCCCGATCTGCCTCCCGCCGTGTGCATTGTTGAACGCACACAGCGGCTGATTGGAGTTGATGATGGAGATAATAACGGACGGGATTAGAAAGAGCGATTGTAGGGATGAGACAGAAGATGGGATCAGAGATAAGGCTAATTACATACATGCACCACAGCGGGTCAGGCAATGCTTAGCGACGCGGGGCTGCCCCTGACCCGGCAACGTAGCGGCCCTATGGGACATGCAGTGCATGGCTAATGGCCGTGGCCATCTCTCTCCCAAACATGCACACACACACACACACTCTGTATGCTCACACACAAACACGCACACAGGCACCCGAACACACAGACGCAGACACACACACACAGACAAATGTCTTCGAATAGTGAGTGTGAATTAATGTTGCTCTCGCTTCATTGCTCTGGGTGCAGCTGTGGGCACCAAGCACATACAAACTTAACTGAAAAGGATTTCTTAACACCGATTAACAAAAGGATGTCTTTTATACGGCGTTGATCATAATGAATGCCGTGCACAGAGCCAAATACAAGTAAACGTCAAGTTGTACCCACGATGGAGATGTTCCAACTAATAATACCTCCAAGACCTCCTTGTTAAGTGATGACTAATGTGTTCAGGGTGACTGTGTCGTCAAGGCTGCTGACATTGGTGCATTTTTTTCCTCCATTTGTAATCTTGTCAGGTAAGGTTTCTTTTATTTAGACCTTACTCAAGTCCCAAGGACAAGCCAGGCATTCCAATTAGCCAGCGAAGAAACGGGAGAGCAGAATGCAAATTTATGCGGATTAGCATGTTTTGAATGGATAATGAGAGATGTGCGTTCCACGGCTTGCTTCGTCGTGAGAGAATGCATAGAACACTTACGCATGTTTTTTCTGTGTGTGTAAGGGGGTGGCATATTTGATTCAGAACTTTTTAATTTCAAAGGGTCTTGTGACATTTAGCATAATTACATACATTTGTTACTTTCCTCATTAAGCATTCTTCATGATTTGATATAAAATAAAATACCGTGACACAAAAACAAATCTAGTATTAAACGCTGTGGCGATTGCACTAGTCAGTGGAAAACGAATTACTTAACTTTCATTGAACCATCTAAAAGTAAATTAAAGTAATTTGGTAGCTGTTCTTCTATTTCTAAATGACACACAATGCCTGCGAATCACAGTTTCAGAATTAACAACCCCGGAGAAGTTGACTTCCAGTCATAGGCAATGTTCCCACATCACAATTCCCCTGTCACCATGCGAATCTTCAGTGACATTTCATTTAACGGACGGTTAATTTAGACATGGAGGCATGATGGATGATTTCATCACTTTCACTACTTTCAGACAAAGACTGGGATTTATTTGCTGCAAGATGGTAACGAGGAGCCGTTCAATATCCGCCTGCACTTGGCCAAAGACATACTGACCATTCAAGAGCAAGATGTCATCTGCGTATCTGGAGAACCTTTTTATTCCAGTGTAAGTTACCCCTGCTGTCACATAAATACTGCACGCTGGCGTCACATCACTTTACCTGATACTATGCATGCAATCCCCCCCCCCCCCCTCCCTCCCACATTCACACACACAGACACACACACGCACACACACACGCATTGAAATCAATAATGCACAGTTAAAGGCAGTGGTGCACTGGCCATCATGCATACCGGGACAAATTCCGATGGGCCACCGTATCGGTGAGCCGGTGAACCGTACAAAAATCCATAACGTTTTTACCGGCCCTGTCTGTCTCTCTAACGGCCATCTCAGTGTTCATCTTCACACCGCGCATGAGAGTACGCTGCAAGCTTCCATATGTAAAAACAAATCAAAAATACTGTTTAGGTGTCAGCATCCTCGACTGGCCAGCAACGCTATTTTTGAGGAGGAAGCTGAAGCATGTTACGGTACAAGTCAGTGTTTACTGAAGTACACTCACTGAGCACTTCATTAAGACCACCTGTGCACCTTCCCATTCATGCCATTATGTCATCAGACTATCATGTGGCAGCTGCGCAGTGCATAAAATCCTTACAGGCTTTTGCAGGTGCTGTTTGCATCCACCGTTGGAATGGAAAAAAGAAAAGGATTTCGGATTTTGATCATGGCATGATTGTCTCAAAGAAATTTAGTCTGTTTTGAGAGCAAAGAGATAGACAGTGTTGGTATCGATTTTCCGATCAAGTGCTCGTTAAGGGTATGGCATTGAACAGACTTGCTACGCTCCACTGCAAAAGGCTTTGAATACACTCCGAATCACCTGTCAACAATGAAAGGCTTTATCCATTTCCAGCAAGGACTAGGGTATTAAATATAGTGGGATATCAAGACTGTAAGCCTTTGTATTAAAATACATTGACACATTCAAATAATCCCATGAACCTGTGTTCAAAATAGTTCATTACTTGTATTACTAAGGACTGATTAGATCACGTCCAATCTATTAAGCACTCCTTGGATTTCCTCTGGCAAGTGGTTTAGGAGTATAATATATCAGGCTGTTTTTTCTGCAAGTATGTTAACACGATTATTGCAGTCATCCAAACTGCACGTTCAGACAATAGCTTTTGTTTTATGGCAAGTGTGCACAAACGAGGGGGGGGGGTTCCACTTGATGCATCGTTTACAATTGATGCTCTTCCTGGGTTCGGCATATCAGTCAGCTCTGCTCACTCCCTCATTGTGTTGCCTCAGTACGTGTAAGGCTCTGCTTCTCTCCCCGTTCTAACGGAACCATTCCCCCTTAAAGGAGCGAACCGTAACGATCCGAAGACAGACGATCGGGGGTTTTGGCCTGAGTATCAAGGTAATTTAGATTTCCATTAAGTCTGCTCCTCTCAACTTTGTCTTTTAATTTACCGTCACCTAGTGCTATTGATCTTGTTTGTCAAAATGTATTATTAGCAATAGCCTGAGGGCGGGTGGGGGTTATTAGAGGGCAAGAGTTTTTCTGTACTGGGGGTGTCTTTCTTCTCTTCTTTTCATTCAATTTCATTCATTCATTCATCCATTCATGCATTCATGCATTCATTCATCCATTCATTCATTCATTTACAGGGTGGCGCCGAACACAAAATCCCCGTTGTGATCTCGAAGATATCAAAGGAGCAAAAAGGTACGTTGCCACGTCACCCGACTCGTTGCGCGCGTCCCCCCCGCGCGCGCCAGACGTTTTGTTGACCCAGTCGATTGCGCTCTTTGCAGCAGAACTCTCCGGGCTCCTGTTCATCGGGGACGGCATCCTTCAGGTGAGCGCTCAGCGACGTTTACCTTTCCTTCACATTGTGTCAACGCTCGCAGACGCACTCCTCCCCCACCACGCAAAGCGACGCGTGCGTCATGAATGTTTCATGCGCCATATGTCACCTGCTGCTAGCACGCGGCGTGGCTCGCCGTCCCTCCCCCCCAGACGTTTCTCTGGAGAAACCTCTCAGCCCAGTCGGCCACGGAGTTGTGGACTCCCACAATAGGAAAATAGATATGTGTTTGTCCAGCGTGAATATCCGATGGTTAACACAAACAGCAACGATTGGGGAAAGGTTGCAGGTGCATGAATCCTTGTTATTCCGAGAAGTGCTTCGTATACTACGGTGTCGCTGTTAGTGTGTTACTGACCTTAACATTGTCGTCCCTAGATAAATGGAATAAATGTGAGAAGTTATCGCCACGAGGAAGTGGTAAGCTGCCATTTTCTACCCCATATTTCACCAATACTGCAGGTTGGAACACTTTATCTTGTTTACTGATCTCTATCTTGGGGACCTGCACAACCTATTTTACAGTTTATCCATTGTATATTATATTATATATCCAGTATAGCTAACCACTGCAGAGTGCTTGAGGAGCAAAGTGACCGCCTCTATCTGGACTTTCTGTGCTTGGCATGGACTTTTTTTTTTACCTTAGTTCATCAAGAAATATGGGTTGGAAATACGTGTGTGTGTGTGTGTGTGTGTGTGTGTGTGTGTGTGTGTGTGTGTGTGTGTGTGTGTGTGTGTGTGTGTGGGTGTGTGT